>JAZBGY010000370.1:50737-66999 GCA_037414755.1 Lydus trimaculatus | reverse complement strand
AACTTTACCTTGTAACCAACCAACTAACATAATTAAACCAATTATACAAAATGAATATAATGATAATTGGGCACCTAAACTATCCATTGATTTTTGTAATGGTGTTTTTGGTGCTTCCTCTTCTAACATCATTTTAAATACAGAACCAAATTCACTATTTGCACCTGTACTAACAACAATACCTTTACCATTACCACAACGTACTAATGTACCCATAAAACCAATATTTGTATTTGATGAATGTGCACCATTTGGACGTGATATTGATATTGTTGTTTTATGTGCTGGTTCTGTTTCACCAGTAAAACTACTTTCATCAATTGTTAAATCAATTGCTTCAAATAAACGTACATCAGCTGGTACACGATCACCAACATTTAAATAAACAATATCACCAGGAACTAGTTCACGTGCTAGGAACGTATCAGGGCTACCTTCACGTAAACTATAAAATAGAAACCAACAACAATTATTCAACAATTAACAATTTTATTTATTTTTAAAAATTTATACCAATGACAGGAAGGTGGGACTAGTTTTGTTAATTCTTGTAATGATTTCTCTGAACGATATTCTTGTACAAATGCTACTGTGACAACAATCACTATAGCTACAGTAATACTGATAGCATCATCGAATTGTTTCATACAAATTGAGACTAAAGCTGATGCTAATAATAATAAAATTAATGGATTTTTGAATTGTTCTAAATATTTCTTCCATGGTGGTTCTTCATCTTTTACTGAAAACTCATTGTATCTGGAAACAACATTATTCTTTTATTAAATCAAATTTTACAAAACTGAGAAAACAATAAAACTATAAAGGCATTCACAGTCCAATCTATACGACTACACTCGCTTAAACCCATCGTTGGAGCGTGAATAGTGTCGAACTACATGTAGGACTTATAGTATAGTCTAGGACTAGACTATAGCGGCTACTCTAATCCTACATCCTGCCACGTTAGTTTGTAAGCAGGGAAATCGTCTAGTGCAAGTCCTACAAACAGTACGGTACAGTTACTAGCGATGAGGACATTTTTAACCAACACTAGTGCTAACACCACAACAAAGCACAAGGAAGAGTGAATGGTCGCATACATCTGACTGTAGTCTTAGAACTTAATCCTACAGGTTGGACTGTGAATATCTAGCTTGAGACCCGGTTCAACTGCCCTTTCTAAATCATGACGTAATGTTTATGATTGATCTTGCCTCAAGTTTCTTGTACATAAGGTTCATTTTAATAAAAGAGTGCTGGGCAAAGTAACATGAGGCAAGATCAGCCACACAAACTATGCAAAGTTGAGAATAAGAGAAACATGTACAAAACCAGACATTAAAATTTGGATTTAAATTGAAAGAATAGATAAGATTATATACCCAATAATTTGACGTCGATGTGTTGCTTCTTGCCATGTTAAACCTCTTCGTAAATCAACACGTAATCGACTAGCTACTTCATCATATTCAAGACTACTAGCTTCACTTGTTGGTAACCACATTTTTGAACGTGTTGCTTCCTCCTATAATACAATCATCAAACAACAAATATCATTAATAATATAGTAATATTATTAATATTTAATGATTAAATAATAAGTTGATTCATCATAAATCGTAATTAAATACAAAAATTCCAGTTTGAATAAATTACAAAAAAAACATAATCAATGTCAGACATATAAAAATATAAACCGTTATCATGATCAAGCTTAATGATAAAGCTATTTACGTCATAGAATTAATCTTGATAGAGAAAAAAATGAGAAATTTATGAAAAACAATATATATGGAATGTCCCATCAAAACTGTCCATTATCAATCTTATGAAGGACACGACAGCGACTTACTTGCACGGTATACTTTGTGCAATAAAGAAGAAACACTGTACTGTCGACAGTACAATTTCGATTTATTTTTGTGTACTGTTTGTTCTTAAAAACTAACAATAATAAAAATAAACGAATAAAATCAAGGTGGAGCAAAAAATCGCTATCGGCTAAATTCTTAGCTCGAAACTTCAGCTATTCAGCGAAAAATGTGAAAACCAAGTCTTTTATATGCGCAAACGCAGATCATACGCGTTCGTGAAACGTACGTTAGCAGTGTGTAAAAATCTTGTTACAGCAGATTGTTTGCGTTTGTATCGATAGAAACATGCGTCAAATTTAGTGAGAAGCCCATATAATATTATAAGTCCATGGAGAAGCCTCGACCAACGCCATTTGGCCATTCTACTGCAAAACAGCCTGTCAAAAAAACTCGCAGTTGCAGTGCATCTATATCGACATATTTGCACCGTTTGTCAATTCATGAACGTGTGCAAAGGTGCACAGACTTCGAATGCATCACGTTTGCAGCACGTCTTATTGTTAGTTGCGTTTAGCGCAATTCAGCCATCCTAAACGCTTAGCAATAATCAATAGACTGAAGGTACGACTTGTACTTCGTTTAGACGTACAACGTTTACCCCACGAACCAGTTTACACAAATTAAATCTCAAGGAGTCCATTCACACGCGATCCAATAAACCAAATGGTGTTGGTGTGGTTCGGCCAGCCCATTTGGATTTTCGATTTGGCTAATAATACCCGCTACACCGAGCCATATTAAGGTGCCCATTCACGAGCGATCAAACAGGCTAAATGGCCCCGCACCCGGCACAGATCCAAAACTCGCCGTATTTGAAGAAGTACAGCTGGATCGGTGTGGCTCAGTCAGTCGATCTAAACTACTACACAGGGTTGGGCAAAAGTCCCGGAACGGTCAAATAACTCAGGATTTGGTAAAGCTAAAGATCTGATTTTTTGGATATTGTAGTTTTAAGTTATGATCTGTCAATCTAGAGTATTTTGGCGAACTTGCCGCTTCCGGTTTGAATTCTACATATTAATCTTGATTATACTGTATTAGGGTTCCCTATACCTAACTATAACTATTTGTGAGATATTTCAGTTTTTTTGATCTTCAAAAATGTCTTTAGTACCCGAAATCTGAAGTAGTTTCAAGAGTAGTACCTTACTTTATCTTAGTGTAGTTCATAAAAAAGGGCATTAAGTGCCGTTTTGTATCAAATAACTAGCTTTTACTCGGAAATTAAATTAATTTTTGAAATATCAACTCTCGTTATATCACAAAGTGTACTTAGACTGTATAAAGTTTAATGGAAATGAAAACAGAAAAAACTGTAATATCTCACAAACGGTTATAGATAGGTAAAGAGAACCCTAATACAGCATAGTCAAGATTAATACGTAGAATTCAAAAATGTCCAACAAAATATAGCATTCTATTTAAAATAAGCAAGTTGACAGCTACTTCCGATTGAAGCGGAAGTGGCAAGTTCACCAAAATACCCTAGATCAATAGATCATAACCGAAGTTTACTATCTGCAAAAATTCAGATCTTTAACTTTATGAAATTCGGAAATATTTGACCGTTCCGGGACTTTTGCCCAACCCTGTATTTTTAAATGGGCCTCGAACACGGATCCGCGAAATAATCATGAACCCGACTCGAACTCGTCGAGTCTTGAAAGACCGATTCTTCCTAAACCCTATGTGCGACATTTGCTAACAAATCTGGCTTTTAGGTTTCATATACAAACGGATTTGCGCAAGTAAGCCTACGGTAAAGCTAGTACGTGTGCACAGCCTATTAGAAACAAATTAAGCGGAACTTAAGTGTGTGAAAAACAACTCACACTTAAAGAATCAATTCGATCAAGTCAAAATAGAAATTTCACATCTAAAATGATAATTATCTTTTTGAAATTATAATAAACAATAATTAGTTTTTGTTATGAATTTATATGCGGTTATTCATGAGTGACATAACAAGACATAAATTTCCTGTTTGTTTTTTTTTATTTGTTGTTTATGACATAGAAAAAAAAAACCTTAATTGATATAAAATTATCCGAGGATATAAATTATTCAACGTTTATTACCGATACATAAGTAATCAACAAAGACGTCACTAAAAGTACTCACAATCAAACAATTCAAAATTCACACCACCGCGTCTGATAATGGCACTATGTAGGGACGATAAAATTTTTCAGCTTATCACAATAATTGAAAAACGAACAAATTAAATGCGTTTTTCAATATTGCTGTTTCTCTAATTTCAATATTTTGAAAATTATTTGTTCAAAAGTTTGCCAAAATGCGGACGGCCCTAATAATCGCAAGTTATTTAAAACAATAATAATAACAAAGATAAAAAAACATACAGAAAAAATGATAATAATGTTTCGAAATAGTTTTTACCAAACAATTTTTGATGACAAAGGCAACAACAACTCACCTCCTCATTTTTTGCATCTTCTTTTTTTCTTTTAAATAAATTTGTAAATGGGGCACAATTTACCATAATTTATATAACTTATATTTATAAATTATTATTATTGATATTGTTAGTTAACAAATCCACCTGTTAATATAATTATTTTCCGGTATGAACCTCTTTAAATTACCTAACGAAATTAGTGGGGGAACAACAGGATGATGATAAAAACAGAATAATAATAATAACAATAATAATAACAATAATAATAAGAAAAAAAAACAATAATTACAATGAATAGAAAAATCTATTGAAATTAATCACTTTATCCATCTTATTATTATTAATTTTTTAATTTTTAATCAAAAATCATCTGTCCAGTAGAGCGCGAAATTATTAATTTATATTTACACGTGCAAGCAAAAAAAAACCTATTATTTAATAGATCCATTAACAAGAATAAAAAAGAACAAATCTCAAAAATTGTTAATATTTAAAAACAATTCCTTGAATTTGTTTTATATCAAAATAAAAAAAAAAAATCCATTGACACACAAAATTTATATTTCTTTATTTATATTAACATAAATGCAGATTTTGTAACAACTATCAAGGTTAATATTATATTATCAACAATAATTATAAGAACAATACGTAATTTTGTGCTATTTTATTGATAACAGAACAAATAAAAAGGAAAGAAGCCATGCTCTAGCAAACGTATATCGGAACTTAATACATAAAAATTGAAATAATAAAAACAATAATTGCGATTAAAATTAGTAATTATTTAAATTTTTTATGATTAGTTAATGCAAAAATCATCCCACAAAACGTGTTATCAATTTTTATTATTAAGCAATAATACCTGTTTAAATTCAAATATAGTAGTAATAGTAGTAAAAAGTAGGCTGTGATTTCGTTTGGGAATTTTTAATTTAAAAAAAAATAATAGTTGCACCTACTGTAAAAATTCAAAAATGCTTCTTTTTGTAATTAATTAATTAACAAATATCGGATTTAATCACCGGAAATTCTAACGATAAATTTATTAAAACGAAATTTCAATTTATTAAACCAATACCTCTTTAGTTGATAGATGATAATATAGTTGGCGATAATTTTATTAAGGGTTTTTTTAATTTCTCAAGTTGTTTTTTTTTTTGAAAAAAAAAATAGTTGGTCCAACTGTAAAAATCGATTGTTTTTTGTTTTGATTATCAATAATTAGTGAATTTTCATTTATTTATCAACAATTGTTAATAATTTAAGAAAAATAAAACAATTTCTTGGAATTAGTACAGTTATTGACCTAAAAAAACATAATAATAATCGATACTGTTCTATGTATTTACATAAATAATATATGATTGAAACAATTGAAATGTACATTTTTCAAATGCCTGCTTGATTTTTCATTCAAAACAATTTGATATCGACTATTTGATAATAATTATTGTAAATTCTTAGAAATTGTCTGCATTTATGGAAATATTGATAAAATTTAAATGAAACCTTTTCAAATATTACTTATTTTTTTCGTAATACAATAACCACCACAAAAATATTAATATTTCACTTCAACATTACGTGTTATTTACTGACTGGTTCATAGAAGAAATGGACGAGGAATAAAATAACAATGCGGTATTTACAGTATCGATCCGTATATCATCTATATGGTTAGATAAAATAAAACAAAAATAGGGGAATTAAATGAGGAAATACCAACATATCAACACAATAGAACAGAAATTGATCAAATAGATTCGATATACACTAATTGATTATAATTAGTTGAATTCATAAAGAACTTACCAAATTATTTGGTTGTTTGAATTCATCATCTAGTAGGACAGCTTTATAAGAATTCTGTGATAGTTTTGCATATTTTGTATTTGATATAGATTTTTTCATTATTGAAAATTTTTTGATTTATTTTAAATTAAATGATTTAAATTTTAATTTAAAATTAATTTCAATTCATCACATAATAGATAATTTTCTAGAATTAATAAAAATGACACGATTTCGGCGGTACATATTTCACCATTCATCTCAACCACATAGACGCATAAATGACACACATATATATGTATACAGAGAAACGTCAAATTGGTTGACAGTAAAAATTTTTGACAGATTTGACATAGCATCGATGGTCAACTAATTGTAGCTCTATTTTATTTAATTTTGTACTATTTTTACTTTAATTATTATAATAATTAAACTATTGACACAACAATTATTGTTTATTTATTTGTCTAATATATATATTTTTATCCTAGGTTATATAGTGGTAGAAATAAAAAAATTTGAAATATGGGTCGCTTTTCTGCGTTTACATCACAAGTAATCCGTGCTATATGTTCGAATCAACAAAATTATCGAAATTTCCAGGACTTCTCAATAAAACTATACTATAGAGAAAACTAGGCTAATTTCATGATAGGGATTTTGTGTTGTAATATGTTCTCAAATAGTTACACTGGTCTAACTTTGTTATAGCTTCACGGTTTATGTGCGATTTGCAAAGGAAATCTTGAAATATAGGTGAAATCGGTAAAGGGCATAAGCTGAGAAAAGCAGCTCCACTTTCAATACGTAAATTTACATCATTATAATCTATATTTAACTATTTTCAATTGTACAGATGAAGATGATTTATTAACTTCAATAAAACTATTGAAAGAGTTATTCTATTAATATTTTATGTTCTATCACGATAGGAAAGTAAGACTATCACGGAATTATCTTAGATATCAGGGAATTATACGACTTTTACGTTAGCATTAAGGTCGGTTTGACTGTACAATAAAATAAAAAATTTCGGACTTTCAGTGCATAGTTTTTATTGTTAAGGCGCGTCTCCACACGGACACATTTAGCCGGCAACCTGGAGCAAGCGTTGCCAGCACCGCTTGCAACACGTTTACGGGTACTGTCTACACTGGGATACACGCCACCGCAAATTTGCGTTTTAATTGTCTGTCCCCTGTGTCTTTTGTTTCCCGTAGTTGGCAGCATACATCAGCTGATCCGACTTGTGATGCAGTTTATTTGATTGTGTTTTATTAATAAAAGATAAATATGTATAACCGATACTGCTCTTTTCTTATATTTTAGGGTTTTATATTTTATATAGTACTCAATTATAACTAAAACACCAAGAATTATGAGTCTTTCACAATTATTCGCCATGCAACGAACTAACTAACCATAAAACACGTCTACACGGGACACACATTGCTTGCAACATTCCTTTGATGTTTTTTCATTTACCGCTCTCGCATGGAACAGATTGCAAACGTTGACTGTGCTTCTCGGACACGTGGGTAGCTCTTAAAACTGTTGACTTGCGCTACTACCCACTCGAGAAATTTCATACCGGCAGCATGTTGCCGGCTAAATGTGTCCGTGTGGAGACGCGCCTTTAGATGAAAGATATATGTGCCTTTTTCAGAACGCGTTACAAATCCCACAAAATATAGTGCTTAATATCACGAATTTAGCCGAGTTTTTCCTATAGATAAGTTGATGGTATACGTAGGATAAATTTTTCATTTAAATTTTTGATAAGAACACAACAAACAAATGTCAATAAAGTTGCCTAATACCTTTTCCTAAACTTTTTGTTGTGAGTGTTTTATTCAGTTGATTTTTGCAAAAAAAAAGTCCAAATACCTGTTTAAAACTGCAATAGTGCTAACAGTGAAGTGTATAGTATAACAGTATTAGAGTTTTTGATTTGTCAATACTGCAAGAAAAAATAAGGAGTCTATCAAAGGTCGATCAGTTCAAACTATATAATCAGCCCTGGACTCTCTCTACCACCACCATGCCGTTTTTTGTCAAACATACCTGAATAAATTACATACAGTTGTGGTTATATAGATAGTGGTTTCATTATAATATCTGCCATTTGATAATAGAAAACATTTTTCGCTCATTTCATATTACCATTTTTACAGCGTTAAACATAACATAAAACTTGAGTATAATTAACTATTAACTTGGTAACGAATAAGTGCTCGAAACGCCAAGTTTATCTCCTATACATTGAGTTGAGTGTCCAGAGCCTGGTCCTATCTATATAGGGGATATCATTATAAAGGAAGCACCTTAATTGTAATTTACAATATAGGTAGGATAGAAAAGAACACACAACTGTTATAAACTTCAACTATTTTTATCTACGACCATTCAAAATCAAGTCTATTATTCGTACGTTTTCTATTCATTAATAGCTCTATTATTTTAATGTATAAACGAAACGCTTATATACCAGTTCATATTTGCATTATGTATTTTTCATTATTGCATATGTATTTCTCATTATTGCATAGGTATTTCCCATTATTGCATATGTATTGGAGCTTATATAAGCGTTGCTGCGGTAACGAAGGGAAAATCAACTTAACTCCGCCCACTGATGACAGTTGTTCAATCTAACCTCAAATTTTGGTTAAATTTTACTTTTATTTTCACTCCAGGAAAAGAAATTAAGGATGGTCGAAGATAAAATTTTGTATTTTACTCGCAAATAATGAATCTACTATAGAATCTAATAGTAGTTTCATTATATGCTCGTAGAATAAATAGCTATTATTGTTTACATTCAATAAATTTTATATTATAGAAACTACTTGTCAGGGACTAACGACATCTATGAGATCGTCGATAAGTTAGAGTATACAGATTTGTCGATACTCGAATCGATGATGATTCATTCTAATATTAGTTGTTATTGTCATACTTATTATTGGTCTTTAATTATATTTGATTTAATAAAGTTAGGTGTATACAATTTATTGTTATTAATATAACAACAATCACAATACTTTAGGGACTTATATTTTCACCACGTCTCAAATCAGTCAAATCAATAGTAAGCTGTGGTGTAAGGACGATTGTTGACGTGATGTAAACCGAATCAAATGCCTGCTGCTGTCAAATAAATGTCATCTGATTTCATAACCTTATTGTTTTTTGAATTTTTCAAAAACCTAAATAGTGAAAAAGCAATATGTAATATTTTTATAATTTATAAGATTTACGATTAATTTATACATTTTTTTTTGTTTTTTTTTTGCTTTTAGAAAGGTGAATTATGGATATGGAAATAATTGAAAAAATCTATCCAACAGCAGAAGAATTAAGTGTTATTAATAAAATTTTAATTTGTCCATATTGTAAGAACATATTCAAAACTGAATCAAATTTAAATTTACATTTAATCAAAACACACAAACAAACAAATCTATTATTAAATAATAACAATAATAAGAATAATAATAATATAAAGAAACTGTATTTTTGTCCAATTAAACATTGTCATTATAATAAAACAACAAATTTTCGACAATTAAAACAATTAAAACAACATTATTTAAAAGTACATTTAGAAAAAACTTATATTTGTTGTAAATGTAATAAACGTTTTCAATCACAACAATATTTAAATAATCATCGAGATTATTGTAATGTATGGTTTAAATGTTGTGAATGTAATCAATCTTATGGTTGTTATGAAACATTAAAAACACATTCACGACGTAAAAAACATAAAATACTCGATAAAATTGCATATAAAAATGTGAAAAATCTAATTATTGTAGAAAAAACAACAACACAACGACAATATTTATTATTACCAAAACCAATAACAACAATTGAACGAAGTTGTCAAACTGATCGACAAACTATTAGAAAAAGAACAAAACAAACACAAACTATATATAAACAAATTAATAATAATCAAAATGTTGAAACACAAACCAAAACACCAAAATGTGTTTCATGTAACACAACAATATCGAAATACAACAATATTGTTGATGGTTTGAAAATAAATGAAGTCGGTACACAAACCTACAATACTCTATCATCAACTAATAATAATAATAATAATAATAATGATGATTATATATTATCACAGACTTTAGATTCAAATTATTTCAATTGTAATATGGAAACACAGACCGATTTGATATTTAGTGATGAATTATTTAAATGTTGTGATGATTATACGAATATGTATACACAAACATGTGCTGAATTATTTTTAAATAGTAATAATAATAATAATAATAATAATAATAATAACAATGATGATGATGATGTATTAGAATTAACAAATAGTCAAACACAGACAGCATTTGATGCTGTATTGAAATCAGTAGAAAGTCAAACTGTAATGTCACAATCTAAATGTTTATCAACAACATTTGAATGTAAAAATATCAGTCATAATATGGAAACACAGACTGAAATGCATTTCAAACAAATGCTAGAAGAGATCAACAACTGACTATAATTGTTGTTATTCTTAGAATTTGCATAGAAGAACCATTGTGTTATATTTGGTAAATGTTGCAGTGGTGATTATTGTGTGTAGATTTGAATTTGAAATAAAATCGATAATAACGAGTTTGCTCCTCTACAGTCAACGTTACCAACAAGAATTCAATTGGATTAATGACAAGAAATAGGGCGATATTATGATAAACTATTAACATTTCGAATTTGAATCAAAACAGAACCTTTGAACTGAGATTTATAGGTTTTTTTTTGGTTTGTTTTTATCGTTTTCTAAACGAAACCAACCAGTTCTATATTTGCCGTCAATCGATTCTATTCACTTTCAATTCGGTCGGTGTGTTTAGTGTGTTGCTTGAATTTCCCCCATTATTACTCTCTCTTTCTCTCCTATTCTCCTAGTGTTATGTAAGAATAGTAAATAAAAAAAGACACGTTTTCTCTGTTGTTATTATTAATATTATTATTTAATCAATAAATTAGAATTTGTGGTTGTGGTAAAAAAAAGCTAATTAAACAACAACAATGACGACATCATTTTTATTATCACGGTATATTGCATCAACACCAAGGCAACCATCAACAAGGGGTCTAGGTCAGTTGTTGATGCGTCGAGGTGCTTATTGTAATCGTAGTAGTGATCTGTCATCGACGTCGACGTCTACAATTGTACATTTGAAGAAAAGATTCCATCGTAATTGTATTATCAGTATTAGGACAATGGCATCATCACCATGTCTTACATTGGACAATTTAAATCCAAATATTAAAGTTATGGAATATGCAGTAAGGGGACCGTTGGTTATAAGGGCTGGTGAAATTGAAAAGGAATTAGAACGAGTAATGCTTTATTATTATTATTATTATTATTACTATTATTATTATAAATAATTAGAGATTTCTTTAATAATGGGTGAATTCCGGTAATTGTTGTACCGTGACGGTCAAATTATTGTTATTTAAAGTTAAATACCATAAATTTTATTAATTTATTTCAATTAAACTAATAGCGATAATTTTTGTATGAAAGAAAAAAAAAATGGATGTTTTTTTCGAATTAATTAATTAATTACTAATTTTAGGGTTATGTTGATTTTTTTAAATGTCACCGATTGTCAAATATTGATAACAAATTTGTTTTTTTTTTTGCGTTTATAAAATACTAACAATATTGATAATCTGATAATACAATTGAAATTCTAGGAATTTATTTGATAACAAACAAATTGCCCCAATAATTATAAAAATTAATTGTTAAGATAACATAACCTCGAATTTTTTATTGTTTTTTTTTTATTTTGTTTATGCCGGCTTAAATTTGTTGTTATATTGTAGATTTTCAATTTTTCCATGATAAAATGTTAAAGGTCATGAATTTTCTTGGAAACTCATTTCGGTTAAAATTGGAAAATTCAGCTGGCTGGTATCTAGTGCCAAAATGAATTTTCATAAATAATTATATATTTCAACATTTAGAGATTATTATCACAAATAATTGGTTGATAAAATGCCGTTTTAGCTGGATAACAGTCAAATTTTATAATTAAACATTTTTACTAAAAACAATTGTTTGTTATCTCTATTTTATTGATAAGAAACTGAACAAAAATGTTGCTTTATCTAATTATTATTAACATTGTTGAATATTCAATATATAATTGATATTTATGGCTATATTACAGTGGCGGACTGGGCCGCCGGGACACCGGGCAATTGCCCGGTAGGTCGAGGTCTATGGGGCCCATAGAAGGTTTTAAAAACATGTATAAGAAATATTTAATTAAAAATTGAAAATAAAATACATATAAGAATTTACAACAATATATTTGCAAATATATAGGTGGGGGGGGCCTTTTTATATCGATTTGCCAGGGCTCTCCAGCTTACCCAGTCCGCCACTGCTATATTATCATAAAGTGTGATTTTTTTTATTTACAAATAAGTGGAAGAGAGATCGACTGACATTCCATAGAATTAATAAATTCGACCTATATTATACATCTAGTTTTGCATGAATACTTGTTATCCTTCACATTTCCAATATAAAAGTATAATTACATAATCAAGTTGCGTATTCAAGTTAGCTTGTACTAAATAAAACTTGATAATGTAAACACACTTATACAAGCGACTTGGAACAAATTGGATAACTTATCCTAGATTATGGACAATGTTGACTTGTCAAGTTGCTTCATTGTTTTCACCGATTGTGAGAAAAACGGGAATTAGAAGTGATTTCTTGAATCAAGACATTGAACAAGAACTCATCGTAGTTTCTGAACTTTTTGAGGGAGAATTTATTTCTTTGGCTACGATTACACTATCAAGTCTTACTTGTTCAAGTTAGCTTTCTTTCAATGAATGCGAGAAGGATAGACAACTGTTTTTGTCTTTCTCGCACTCAATGAAAACATAACAACTTGATAATGTAATCGTACCCTTGTACTAAATAAAACTTGATAATGTAAACAGATTTACACACGACTTGTAACAAATTGGATAACTTGTCCTAGTTTATGGACAATATTGATTTCTCAAGTTAAATGAGTAGTTGAATATAACTTGTCAAGTTGCTTCATTGTTTTCACCGAGTGCGAGAAGGACGGAAACTAGATAAGTATCAATTTCTTGAACCAAGTTTTGAAAAAAGAACTCGTCGTTTATGTAATAAGTTTCTGGAACTTCTTGAGGTGGAATTTATTTCTTTGGGCAAGAATTTCAACAAGGATTACACAAGCGGTGCACGTATCATGAGTTATTGTTGAAGTTCTTGATTGAAAAAAATTGCTTCGAGTTTCCATCCTTCTCGCACTTGGTGAATACAACAAAGTAATTAATCAAGTCATTTACAAGTTATTCAAGAATTCATCCATTTTCCAACTTGTGACAAGTCACTTGTAGGTGTGTTTATATTATCAAGATTCACTTGGTACAAGCCAACTTAAACAAGCAAAACTTGATAGTGTAATCGTACCCTAAATCTTATAATTGAATCGGTCATTTCAAAGACTTTTTATTTCGAATTACCCTTTTTTTTTGTCTTAATAGCCAGGATCCCGCAGTGCGTGATTTGGCGACCGACAGGAACGGGTGCCCTAGCCTTTTCTGGATCTGGCTCGTAATGGCTTGCGCTTTCCTATCAATTTAGCCCGAATCAAAGAGAAGGCGAGTCTGCTTAAGCTTGACTCGTCATACGTAGGACCTAATCCATAGGAAAATGCAAGTTCCCAACACTTCAATAGCGCTCAAGTTGTCGTTGATAAACCTGGTTATTTTTTTCATAACAAATTCATAATGGAATGGACAAACGACACTGACAAAAACTCGGATTTAATAAGACTTGCCAAGTCAACACCATTCACACACCACGAACTCGTACGCGTCGTGGAAATATCATCCCCAAGCCAAGCCTGACCGAGCCTTCTCTACAAGCCCGAGCCACGAACCAGACTTGCCAAATCACGAGCCGTGGGATTCCGGCTTTAATCATACCGTTGAAGAAATACGCACATTCAGCCTAAATATTACATAAATCACATAAACCCTACAGGGTCCAACAAATGACTTTTGTAGTTTGTAGAAAATTCTGTTGAGGATGATGACGAATATGATTACGTGCCTTGATGTAAAGGTTTTTTTTGTTTTCTTATAAAGATTGCTGATAAAACATCTGGAAGCCAAAGGCGTGCAAATATATTCAGGGGCCCGGCTGCAAAGATGCAGATGGTGGCTTTGGCTTAAATTATATAAATGTTAGAAACAATAAAAATCAATAAATAAAGACCTCACAGTTCAGTCCGCTGATCATTTTTGGATTCTATACCTCATGGACCCGGGTGCTGCGCACTTGTCACACTTCCGCATTTACACGACCATACTGAAAGCTCTGCAAAAACAACTGAATCAGAGTAAAATTTATCCAATCTTTCTTATTATGGCAAAAACAAAATTCAAGTAGCTAATAAACTAAAGGCTCAAAAAAGTTAATAAACAAAAAAAAAACACCTCGATTTCTGTAAAATTTCATTTTTGTAACTTATGTAGTTTTTTGAAAATGATTGATACAATTATGAAATTCTCTTCTTTTAGGGTGTCAAGAAACCATTCAAAGAAGTAATTAAAGCAAATATTGGTGATTGTCATGCAATGGGTCAAATACCAATTACATTTATACGACAAATATTAGCATTAGTTAGTTATCCAAAATTATTTGATGATAAACAATTTCCTGATGATGTTAAACAACGTGCACGTGCAATATTATCTGGTTGTCGTGGTAATTCAGTTGGTTCATATACAGATTCACCAGGTATTGAAATTATACGTCGACATGTTGCTGAATATATTCAAAGACGTGATAATGGTATACCATCTGATTGGCAAAATATTGTCTTAGGATCTGGTTTGTATTCGATTTGAAAAATTTTACAAATTTTTGCAAATAATTATTAATTTTTTTTTTGGTTTGTTTGTTTATTATTATAGGTGCAAGTGATTGTATCAAAAATGTTTTGAAATTGTTAATTTGTGAAATTGATGGTAAACAACCGGGTGTTTTAGTACCAATACCACAATATCCTTTATATTCAGCATCATTAGCTGAATTTAATATGCACCAAATTGGTTATTTCCTGGATGAGTCACGTGAATGGGGCTTGGATGTTTCCGAATTACAGGTTGATTTGTTGTTATTTTAACAAAATTCTCTTTAATAATTTTCTGTTTTTTTTCCCCACAAATTAGCGAGCTGTAACTGAAGCTAAAGCTGTTTCAAAACCACGTGCTATTGTTGTTATCAATCCTGGTAATCCAACTGGTCAAGTATTATCACGAAAAAATATCGAAGAAATTATTAAATTTGCACATAAAGAGAAATTATTTATATTTGCCGATGAAGTCTATCAAGATAATGTTTATGCGCAGGGTTCGAAATTCCATTCTTTCAAAAAAGTATTCAAATTTACCATAAATTTTGTTCTAATAAAAATTAAATGTAAATTCCCCATATAGGTATTGATAGAAATGGGTGAACCTTATTCCAAAATGGAATTAGCTAGTTTTATGTCGTGTTCTAAAGGTTATATGGGTGAATGTGGTTTACGTGGTGGTTATACTGAAGTGATCAATATGTGTCCAGATGTTAAAGCTATGTATTTTAAAGCAATTAGTGCAATGTTATGTCCAACCGTTTTAGGACAAACTTGTTTAGATGCTATTGTCAATCCACCTAAAGAAGGTGAACCAAGTTATAAATTGTTTATGCAAGAAAAACAAGCAGTTCTTGATTCTCTTAAAGTAATTCTTTTATTGTTTTATTATTATTAATATTTAATTGTAAGACAAATTTTTTATTGTACGTTTTTAGTTGAGGGCCCAAATGGTAGCTGATACATTCAATTCATTTAAAGGATTTAGTTGTAATCCAGTACAAGGTGCAATGTATGCATTTCCACAAATTAAATTACCTCAAAAAGCTATTGCAGCTGCAAAAGCTGAAAATAAACAACCAGATGTATTTTATGCATTCCAATTATTGGAATCAACTGGTATATGTGTTGTACCTGGATCTGGTTTTGGTCAACAACCAGGTACTTATCATTTTCGTACAACAATTCTACCACAAACTGATAAACTTAAAACAATGTTGGATA
>JAZBGY010000370.1:0-50632 GCA_037414755.1 Lydus trimaculatus | reverse complement strand
GTACTAAATTAATTAACAATTTAATTATGTACAAGCGTAAAGCATATATTTAATCGATTCGTTGTTGAATTATTGTTGTAAAATACATTTTTAAAGTAAAATTACTGGAATTATTGCCTCTTTTAAACTTGGCTCTCAAGTGTAGGACCGGCTTTAGAGTTTCAGGCATCCTCAACAGATTCCATCTTGGTTTAATCCACGAAAATTGTTAAAAGGGACGGCAATCTGCGTTGGGGTTAGGGATAGAGAAGTTAAACGGCCCGGTTCACCTTATCTCTCTGAATTTCGACTGAATTCGCTTCTATTAAAATTGAAGTGAGATTTAGGTCGTTTTCACACACACACCGGCACCGCCTCCGGCTTATCGAGATCCACTTCGACTGCATTTCTCGTTGAAGGAGATCGGGCCGACGTTTTTGCCGTGCCAGCGTGTGTGTGAAAGCTCTCATTTGATTACATTGTACTCGGTGCCGGCTCCGGTTTTGCCGATGTGTGTAAAAACGACCTTAGGATGGCAAGATTAACCGGGACTAACTGTAAGAGAATTAGATAAACAGAAAATAAGCGGTCAGGCGTCTAATAATTCCAACTATCGACATCATCCACTCTTATTGTTAGACATTTCTCTGAACATCACAGAAATCTTGCTAAAAATCTGGCATCTTTGTTATGATCATGGTGAAACATCAGCGGGCAAATGTATCAAACAAAGATCCAAATTTTGTTTAGCCCATTCTAACTTATGGAAACCTGTAAAAGTTGTTGGTGCTGATATTAGAAATAACAAGTTTGTAAGTGGGTCGTGCGATTTGTCGGTATACACGTTGTATCCCGTTTCAAGTCCCTGATTTACTAACAGCATATCACTTTTTACTAATCTCTAATTAGCTCCAATATTGCATTTTACATGTAAGCGATTTTAAAGACGTATTCAACGTTAAAAGCAACAAAGTAACGGTAATTATTTATGTATAAAGCAGAAATTCACCGTTTAGCACTGAAACCTACTAAATCACCCCTAATGTAGAGTTTCCCCAACTGAATTTTAAATATGTACAGGACCGTATTAACGAATCGGATTGAGAAATTATTGGATAATACTCTAATATAGTTCTTCCTTGGATCAATGGTGCTCTTGGGCTTCGCCTAGCTAGCCCTTAGGGTTAATACGGTGGTGGATGTGTGCCAAATTTAAGGAAATAAAACAATAAAATTTCAATTACATATTTTTTATTCATTGTAAAACATACTTCTCCCACAACTAAATAATAATAATCATAGTAATAATAATAATAATAATAATAATAAAATAATAATAATAATAAATATATACAAACTTGTTAAGGAATTTCAACTTGTACAAAAATTATCGAGTTTCTTCAAAAACTTAACAGTAAACTTATTAAATTTTTTTTATCTAATCATTTAATGCTTAAAATAGCTCTATTTATATATAAAAAATGATATGAATTAAATAACAATTCAATAAAATTTCAATAAAACAACTGTTGTTATCATATCTAAACAAATTTTTGATCACGTAATAATAGAATTTTTTTACAAAAAAAAAAAACAAAAAAAAAATCATCTTACTACTTACACAAAAATATTGGACGGTTTTATTGATTTCTTTATTTAATTTGATTCGAGAAGAAGAAGAAGAAAAAAAACAAACAAACAATAAAATTGGAATGTTAATTAAGCAGTCTGATATATTTATTTTAAAACAAAACAGATAAAGTTCCCAAATATTTTTTAATTTCAATCATCTTATCTTCTATATTTACATTTTGATTTGTTTTTATAATTATTATATCAAATAAGAAATTGGAAGATCGCTTTATTTATTTATATCTCAATGATTATGTTTAATCGTTCAAAGTTCATAGTTTTAATGAATTAAATTAGCACACAACCATTTTTTATTTTTGTTTGTAATTATTAAAATAAACATTCAATTTGTTATCAAGTGTATCAATGGCACTTTCTATTTATGTATTAATTTATTTGTTACTAAAAATAGGTTGTCGCCACTTTAATTACATTATGTTCGTTTGATACCAACACCTTTTTTTTTTTTGTCTAACAAAAAAATATAAAAATAATTCTTTTTCTATAAATAATATTCGTAAAAGTTAAAAGATTATTATTTAAGTTGTTTTTCTTGTTTGTTGTTTTTTTTTTTTGATGTGCCATCATATTTTGATTGATCCATAATTCCATTTATTATCTTTTAATAAAACCTAAAATTAACCAATCAATACTAAAAATTTCATAAAAATTTTTATATCAGCAGTCTTCTTCAACAACTAATTTTTGTGTATCTTTGCCAGTATCAGCAACAGCTGGATCTAATTCCCTTTGTCTAACTTGAACTTGTGGTGATGATCGATGTGTTATACTAGATGGTGCAATTACTGCACTAGGTGGTTCTGTGAATGTTTCATTTTTCGCTTTAACATCAACAGGAACTTCATATAATGCTACACGAAAAAAATCAACAAAATTTCAGTCAAATTTCTAAAAATTTTTTGAAAATTATATACCTGAACTACCGTTAGCAACAGCATCAGCATTATTCTGTACAGCATCATACATTGGATTGTGGAAATCGCGATTCTTGTTACTCAAAGGATCTAAACTGTAGGCAACATCTAATGGTTCTGGATTACCGCCACCATTACTACTGAATGTATTCGAGCCGAATTCAACATTGGTCCCTTGACGGAATGATACACTTTGATTACTGCCCAGACTACCTAAACCGGTACCTTTTCCACTAAAATCACAAAATCGATTAATTAACCACATTTAAACCATAATAAGAAACTTACAATGGTACTTTTTTAAAAATGCAATATCCACCAATTGCGGCTGCAATTAAAATAACAATCACAATCGGTATTATAAAGGCTAATGTACTTGAAGCAGCTCCGGCTACACTTTTAGCCGCCGTTATTTCACAGTATTGTCCTTGGAAATCAGTAGGACATTCACAAATCAATTCACTATTATCAGTTTCACGACACAATCCACCATTTTGACATTGACAAATTCTTGGTAATGGTCGTGGACGTTCTGCTGCTGCATCACATTTAATTTCACCTTTACCACGTTGTTGGGATGGTACTGTACTATCTGGACATGTACAACGATGACCACCCGGTACTAATAAACATAAATGTGAACATTCATTGTTTGTACAACGATTCGTTATTGAACGATTATAACGATTTTCATGGTAAATTTTAACACTAGAAGGATTCAATAAGTCTTTTTCAACAACAACACGTATACCACGTCCGAATTTGTCTTGTTTCAATAATTCACCAGTATCTTTTGTTACCCAATAGAGATCAGATTCGAAAATATCCAAAGAAATCGGATGATGGAGACCTTTGCCTTTCAATATAGTTTTCCGTTGACTGCCATCATATTTAATCGATTCAATTGTATTGAGTTTAGTGTCCACCCAATATAATGTATGGTCCATTTGGTAATCAATCGATAGTCCAGTAGGTTGTCGGATATTCTCAATGATAAGCGGTCGTCGTTTCGAACCATCCATCCAAGCAACTTCAATTTTAGGCGCTGAACCGGAATCACTCCAAAACATCCGGCCTAATTGTGGATCAACAACAATAGAAGTCGGATTTTCTAATCCGATATTAACTAAAGCTCTTCGATAACGGCCATCCGTTTTCGCTACCATAACTTTACCTTTTGGTTTTGAGTTAGGTTTTTCAATTTCTGTCCAATATAGATTATCACCAACCCAATCGATAGCTAGTGCTGTCGGTTTGGAATTACCTTTCATATTGAGATCTTGAGCAAATCCGGTTTTAACTTTACCATCTTGTGCATTAATCATATAAGAACGTTTTATTGTTTTATCATAACTATCCGCCCAAAAGACGATTTGTGTGTCGATATTATAATCGATAGCTTCAATACGTTTTTCTTCACTAATTAAATTGATTTCTTCGCGTTTTTTCTCGTTGTACGAGCGAATTTCTGGACCGTTTGCAAATAACAAACTAACTTCACCGGTGAGTGATTTACAAACTCCTGAATAATTATCAACTAAATGGAAGTTTTCATAACATGAACAACTATAACTGCCATTCAAATTGGTGCAAATATGTGAACATTGATGTGTACCTGTAGCACATTCGTCTACATCGAGACAAACTTTCCTATTATCCTTCGAAATGATAAATCCATTATAACAAGTACAAAGATAGCCACCATCTGTTAAATTCATACAGTAATGTTCACATCCACCTCTATTTTCTTCAGTACAAACACTATTATGATGACAACCTAATTCATCAGAACTATCACCGCAGTCATCAGCAAAATCACAGACTTGAGCTCTATCGATACATTTCTTATTGGCACATTTATATTCAGTTCTTGAGTCGCAAGGTTTCACTTTGGTTGCACATAAAGTCATATTATTTTCATCGGAACCATCACCACAATTATCAATACCATCACATAATTGATAACGTGGTATACAACGATGATTGGAGCATTGGAAGCGACGTAATGTGTCACAATTGAAATTCGTACAAAGTGATGGTGCTTCATCTGAACCATCACCACAATCATCAGCACCATCACATAAATCAGCTTGACTAACACATAAATGATTATTACATTGGAATCTTGATTCAGGACAATAACGTCCATGTGGGAATCGTGGTGGGCAATTCTTCTCATCGGACATATCACGACAGTCTCGATCACCATCACAACGGAAATAGGATGCAATACAATGTCCGGAAGCACATTGGAATGTACCGTTTTTACATTGGAATTCTTTACAATCAACTTCATCTGAATTATCGCCACAATCGTTTTCGTGATCACACCGCCAACGATTCGATATACATTTACCATTAGAACAACGGAACTCTGATTCGGAACATTCACGATATTTACCGTGGCACATCTCAGAATTTTCATCAGAACCATCACCACAATCATCAGAGAAATCACATATCCATTGTTTAGAAACACAACGATTATTCTTGCATTTGAACTCAGTTTCTGGATTACATTCTGGACAATTTGCTGGTAATTCATCTGAATTATCACGACAATCATCTTTACCATCACAGAATAACCATTTGGGGATACAACGATAATTCGCCCGACCTGGACAACGTTGCCAACCAGTTGTACAATTCTTTTGACGACACATGTACGCTGGCTCATCAGAATCATCACCACAATCATTATCAAAATCACACATCCACAATTTTGGAATACATCGACCATTCTTACATTTAAATTGCGTTTCTGGATCACATTCTTGTTTATGACACATAGCTGGATCTTCATCGGAACCATCTTTACAATCAGCATCACCATCACATTTCCAACTATCTAAAATACATCGACCATTCGAACGACATTTAAATTCGAGTTCAGGACAGGGTAAATCACAATTTTGTTCATCAGAACCATCACCACAATCATCAGTACCATCACAGATTCTTGCTGATGGTGTGCAATTACCGTTTTTACATTGGAATGTACCGGAACGGCATTGTCGTGGAGCACACGTACTCGGCTCATCGGAACCATCACGACAATCTTTTTCACCATCACATTGCCAAAACCACGGAATACATTTTTCGTCATTGCCTTTACATTGCCATTGTCCAGCAGTACAATTAGCAATACAAGTCTTTCCATCTTTGTCTAAATAGAATTGATTCGGACAGGCACATTTATAGGTAGTTGTACCTTCTTCACCATATCCTTCGATATTTAAATAACTTGAAGCAGGAGGTGGTGCAATTAGGCATAAGTGAGAACATCCACCATTATTTGCACCACATGGATTAGTATAAGGTAATTGTCGTAGTGGATGCATTACATGAATATCGTACGGTTTATGTGTGGTGTTTCGTAAAACTTGATAGTTTTGTCCACTGAATTTATGTGCCCGACTTATCGCCTTCATATTCCAATCAGTCCAAAAGATATAATCGTCGAATAGAGAAATTGCAAAAACATGTGGCACCTTAGTGCCAGATAACACAATATGCCGATGTTTACCTTCTAGATCTGTTGTAGCGATATAATCTAAATGAGCATCAGCAAAATATAATCGATCAGTGAAATAATCAATAGTTAAAGCATTCGGCCAAGCGATATCATCTTCCCACGTTAAAATCCTAGTGAAATTCGAACCATCCATACCCATTTTACCGATAAACGCTTGTAAATGCCATGATGTAAAATACAGATAACCAGTACCAGGATGTACAATTAAAGCTCTAGGATCTGCAATACCAGTTTTAATCGTTTTACGATTCGTTCCATCTAATTCAGCAACATCAAGATTCTTAGAATGACGATCCAACCAATACAATTTACGTCCAATCCAATCAACGGCAATACCTTCTAACCCGTGCGAATCATGACGTATTACTGGTTCTTTATCAGTACCACCGATTGTTGATCGATAGATTGTTTTTGCTGTTACATCAGAGAAATAGAGCTTTTGTCCCATTATATCGTAATCTATAGCAACGACATTCATCAAATCTTGATGGACTAAATTGTAAACGGATGCATCAATTGACATATTTCGGATGTAGTATTTGTTAGTGAAAATTATCCAGGGTTCTTGTTTCAAGTCTTTACGTTTACATGTGTGCTCATCTGGAGCTCTTTCATAGTATTGGTCGTTACATTTACAGTAGAAACTACCAGGAGTGTTGGAACAATATTGGGAACAAACACCAGGAGTTTCATGACATTCGTCAATGTCGCGACAAGCTTTACCATCCTCCATTAGTCTAAATTGAAGGCAAACGAATGAATAATTTAAAACAATGATGGCATAACTAATAAAATCTTACTTGTAGCCGTTGTTACATTCACAATAGTATCCTGTTAGAGTATCGATGCATTTGTGGCCGCATTGATGGATTTCCACTTTAGCACATTCATCAATATTACAATGGGCTGGTTCGTCTGAATCATCCGAACAATCGGATACTTTATTGCATACCAAATGGTAATCAATGCATTTGCCGTTGTTGCATCTGAATTGCGTCGGATCCGGGCATGTATTATTCTCTTTTTCTACAATTTAAATATTATGAATTTAAATAATAAAGATGAAGGTTTAGACTTACTGCATCCAACTTCATCAGAATAATCACCACAATCATCTTCACCATCACATCTGTATTGATTTCGTATACATTTGAAATTCTGACATGCGAATTCATGATCGGAACAACTCTTATATTTACAATCTTTACCTTCATCAGTACCATCACCACAATCATTATCATGATCACATAACCAACCTTTATTGATACATCTACCATTAGCACAAGTGAATTGATCCTCACCACATGGTTGTGGTGTTGCACAATTATGAAGTGTTGTATTCTCATCAGCACCATCAACACAATCTGGATCACCATCACAAAGCCATTTACGTGGTATACATTGGGCACGACCCCATGCCTTATTCGCTTCACATGTAAATTCAGTCTCTTCATCACATTTTCTGTCATCTAAACGAGAATATTTGTAATTTGATTTGGAATTTATCGAAATTCGAAAACTTACTGCATTCGTGTCGAGCATCTTCATCACTATTATCTAAACAATCATTATCACCATCACAGATATAAATACGTGGTACACAATTGCCGTTATCACAAGTGAATAAATCACCGAAACATGTACGACCTTCACTCTTACAATACTCTGGAGGTTCATCAGCACCATCACCACAATCATCATCACCATCACAATACCTGGAAGGTTATCTTTGAAAAACTGTTAAAATTGTAATGTAGCGGATAACGAACCATGTAGCTGGTATACACCGATGGTTTGGACATCTAAAACTATTCTGTGGGCATGTTCTTTGGGCACAATGTAACGGATTCTCATCTGAATTATCACCACAATCATTATCACCATCACATAACCAATACGGTTCTACGCAAATATTAGTTTTTTCACATTTCAAATGATTAGGTGGACATGTGGTGTTTTGTGGACAACGTTCATGTGTTTCATCTGATGTTATATTGTCTTTACAATCATTAACACCATTACAAACTTGCGCCATTGGAATACATCTAAAATTGGCACAAGTGAATTCACCATCAGCACACGGTGGATATTGGCAATCTTCTTCATCTGATCCATCTTTACAATCGTTCTCATGATCGCATTTCCATGATTTGAAGATACAACGGCCATTATTACAACGGAATTCGCTCGGTGAACAAGTGTGGTACGCTGTTATAAAATTGTAGTTTTAATCATAATTTAAATGGAATATAAAAAGATACTCACAGCAGTAGTTTACGTCTTCATCACTATTATCTCCACAATCATCTTCACCGTCACAAGCCCACATTCTCGATATACATCTACCATTAGCACATGAAAATTTACTAGAATCACAGGTAACATTTTTCGCAACACACATTCTGCCTTCATTCACTAATTTGGTGTTATCATCACATCGACATTCAGCTGTACCATTCGGTCCTGGATGGCAACTTTGCGAGCAACCACCATTATGTATATGGCATGCATTTGATGAACAAGTTTGTCGTTTAGCTGTGAATACTTGAATATCACGTGGACTATCTTCTAAACGTTTCACCATTTCAATCATATTAGCACCGGTATGTTTCTCAGCACGATAAACACCACGTAATTGTAAATCAGTCCAATACATATAATCACCATGGATTGTTATTGAAAATGGATAAATCGTTGCAGAGACTAATATTTCACGATTCTGGCCATTCAAATCAGACCGTTCGATTTTCTCGCGTACAGCATCTGTCCAATATAATTTACGATCATCATAATCAATTGCAAGACCTGATGGTTGGGCTAAGTTTTTATCAATAATCACTTTCTTTAATGAACCAGCCATTGTTGTACGAATTATTTTACCAGATGTACCAAATTTACCCCAATCAGTATAGAATAATGTACCATTACATGGGTCTATTACGATTGCTCTAGGACGTTCAACTCTAGCGATCATTACTAGATCTAAACCGTCTAAATTCATTGCGTAAATACTGTGATTTGATGAATCGGTCCAATAGATCTTCTTTTGTGTCCAATCATAAGCAATACCTTCCGGATTTATACCTCTTGTGATTATATTTTGAATTGTTGATGTTTGTGGATTTGTTGATGGCATCCAACTAATTCTAGCCCATGGTCGGATTTGTGTAAACAACAATTTTTGATCTTGATAATCGAAATCAACACCAACAACATTTGTTAAATTACCGATAGGATTGAATGGTAGATTTGTTGATTTTGGATCAAGACTTATAGCACGTACTTCTGTTCTAGTTGAAAATACTAAAAATTCATTAACTACTTCACATTTACGTCCATCTGCTGCTAATTTTCCAGTAGCACAATCACATTTAAATGTTGATTGTACAGGTTGTGTTAGATCTGGTAAAAATGAGAAACATAATTGTTCACAACCACCATTACCAAATTTTCGACATGGATTACTATCATCTAACGGTTGATTTGTGACATCGAAAATAGCAATATCACGTAATTTCGGTAAATTCAAGCGTACTCGTGTTGGAAGACTGGAATTTCCTGGTATTTTTGATGCTTTAAATACTGTCTCTAAATTACGATCAACCCAAAACACTTCACTTTTATATAAAGCGATTCCCATCGGATTCGGCAAGTTTCTTCTGATAATCTGTCGATTGCCTCCATTATAAGAAATCTTCTGAATAGTATCGAGTTTAGAATCGACCCAATATACGTCATGTGTATTCATATCAATCGTTATATCTCTTGGATTACTGATACCGGACGTTACCAGAACCGTCCAACTGGAACCATCAAGGTTTGCTTTACCAAGTCTAGGATATTGCCCATAATCGATCCAATATAGTTGACGTTTCAATGGATTCACTGCAAGTTCTCTAGGTGCATCTGTTGTTGTTTTATAAATAACTTTACGATTCGTTCCATCTAACCAACACACTTCTACATAATTTTCATGTGGGAAAACGTTAGTGAAATATAAATTGCCAGCAACCCAATCAATAGCTAAACCACGAATACCATTACTACCAATACCAGTTTTGATAACTTGTTGGATTTCTGTACCGTTTGGACGGATTCTAAAGATACCATTCCATGGGCCACGATTGAATTCTACCCAATATATCCAAGTTTCAGCATAATGTACGTCTACATGGAGTATATGGTGGCCTGGTCCGCTAATTGGTACCATCGCCTCTGAACTATCTTTCACACTATAACCACGAGCGAGATCTAATTGTGCAACTACCATAAAAGTATTGTAAGGTTTACAACTGATTGTGTCTTCTTTCTTGTAGCCAACACCACAAGCACATTGTCTTGTACGGCCTTCTGCAGGGATACAGATTTGTTCACAGCCACCGTTATTTTGTAAACATGGATGATCGATGGATTGTCGTTTTTTATATATTGTGAAAGTCTTCAAATCTGGTTCGTTTTCTAAGATCATCCGTGGATTACCACCACTTGGTAAATCAACTCTTACTAATTTCTCATAAGTTGGATCTAAATATAATAGACGATTATTGATAACACCTAAAGTTTTCGGTCGATTAATATCATTCTCCTCTGATAAGATTGTCATCTTTTTATTTCCGTAAACATCAACAGAAACCACTAATGCTGGATATTGTGTTGAATAATATAAAATTTTTCTATCAATATCGATTGTGATTGCATCAGGTCGTTCAACATTATCCACCAAAATAATCGGATTTGTTCCATCCATATTGACTTTACCGATCTTTTGCGGTACACCATTACCACCATCATCGGTCCAATACAATTTACCATCAGCTGGATCTAGGCAAATTGATCGCGGTTGTGAGACAGAAGTTCGATTACCATCATTAGCCAATATGATTGTACGATGTTTAACTTTACCATCAACACGAACTACTTCGAAATTATTTGCTAAACGGTTACCGATAAAGAGATTACGACCGAGCCAATCGAAGGCGATCGCTGACGGTGAACCAACAATACCGGAATCGAGACCGAGGAATCGGGTCTTGTTGCCGCCGCCATATGGAGTCGTCCACACTGTATACTATCAACATTAATATTATTATTATCAATAAAAAATTCTTAATTATTTTCACAATTAGTAACTTACATTCTCATCATCACCTTCTTTACCTTCCACCCAATAGATGAGTTTATTCTTCCGGTCGTAATCGATTTGAATACCATTTTCAATACCAACAACTGGTGTTAATAATCCAGCAGATCGTTCGCCGGGTGTAATTGGAACATCAATAATTTGTGATCCCTTTATCACCATTAAGAAACTAGTTTCCTCTTCAACACATCTACCATCCGATTGTAGATTAAAGCCTGGTTTACATTTGCACGTATATCCAGTATTTGAAGATGGCGATAACAAACATATATGTTCACATGGTGAATTTTGACATGAATTCTCAGTTATCGGTTGTAGAGATGGATGATGAACGTGGATACTTAACGGTTGCGATATTAAATGTGACACAACAGTTTGGTTGTTGCCTTTGAATTTATGCGCTGATAATACGCGATTTAATTGACGATCAGTCCAATAAAGTGTATCTTCGAATAGTGTTAAAGAATGTGGATGTAGGAGATAATGACTTCCGGCTAGAACTTGTTGTCTTCCTGTACCGTTGTAATAACAAAAATCGATAAAGTCAAGTTTTGAATCGGCAAAATATACACGTTGAGTTGCTGTATCGAGAGTTAAACCATTCGGCCAATAGATTTTCGTGTTGATGATGGTTGAACGATTTGTACCGTCCATACCAATACGTTCGATTCGAGGATTTTCGCCCCAATCTGTCCAGAAGAGCCAACGGGCACTATAATCGGAATTAGTCAAGAAAAAAATACGATTTATAACGACGAAACTTACCCAGGAGCTGGATCTAAGCACATTCCTCTTGGTTGTGTTATATTCTCTTTTACTAGAACAATACGATTTGAACCATCTTCTTTCACAACTTCAATAGAATTCAATTTTGAATCCAACCAATAGATGTTTCGTCCAATCCAATCGTAAGCTAAACCTTCAACTAGATCTAAGCCGGTGGAAATAACGTCTACAGGCTCTCCGCCACGATCTAATCGAGAGATTTTCTTCAATTTCATATCAGACCAGAATATAGTGCCTGCATGCATATTTGATGTTGTTGCAACAACATTTTCAACGACAATCGGTACACGTTCTAAACTTTGATCTTTCAAATCAGCCACCAATATGGAGTGACGGTTTGAAATTATCAAAAATGCCGCAGAATGATCTGACAACAATCGAATATAAATCAATCTAATTTTATTGGAAATTGTAAATACTTACTGTAAGCTTTACAGGAGTGTTTATCCGGTTCTAGAGTGTATCCAGCAACACAACTACAATAATAAGAACCTTTAACATTTGTACAACTTTGTGAACAAAGCCCTGGAGGGTCGCATTCGTTTAAATCTTGACAGGTCATTTGATCAGGGCCGAGAGTTTCACCTCTTGGACACAAACACAATGGACCCTATAAAACAAATTTCCAATTAAAATTTCTAGAGTTGTTTTTTTTTGATAAGAAAATTATAAACAAACTTGTGGTGTTTGTTTGCAACCATTCGAACATAATCCGCCCTGATGTTCGCATTCATCTAAATCACAATCTTCACCTTCATCAGCACCATTAGGACAGTCCGGTTTACCATCACAAACATTTGTTAAATTGATACAACGTTCTGTAACATTTGGACATGCCCACTGACCATCTGGACAATGGAATGGTGGTTTAACGCAAGCATGGATGTAACTTTCGTCGGAATTGTCACCGCAATCGTCTTTGCCGTCACAAACATACGCCTAAAATTCGAACATTAATTAATCATTTAAATTATTCGGGATTATTGTTAGTTACTTTAAAGACACATTTTGAATTGTTGCACGTATAGAAATTTGCTGGACAGCTGATTTGTCCGCAAGATTTCGGCTCGTCACTAGAATCGTCACAATCTGAAGTTCCATCACAGTACCACGATTTAGGTATACAAATTCCTGACGATTTGCATTGGAATTGTTTCTCACTGTTACACTGATCAGGTGCAATTGATGCTAGAAATAATTTTTTAATCAATTTACTTAGAAAATCGTTAATTTTCAGTCAACTTACGACAACCTAACTCATCACTGCCGTCATTACAATCGGGAATACCGTCACATTTATAACTTTCTTGTACACATTGCCGCAAATCGGCGCATTTAAACTGATTCGGTTGGCATGTAATCGGTGGACAATCTTGTTCGTCTTGTTTATCAAAACAATCATCATCACCATCACATACCCAATTCTGTGGTATACAATGACCAGTTCTTGGACACGTGAATTGATAATAAGCACAAGTTTTCTCAGCACACGAATCACCTTCATCAGAACCATCACCGCAATCGTTTTCTGAATCACATTTCCAACTATTTGGTATACAACGACCATTATCACAATGGAATTGTGTTGAACCACAAGTCACATTAACACAACCAGTTTCATCACTGAAATCGCCACAATCATTTTCAGCGTCACATTTGAAAGTCATTGGGATACACCGGCCGGATTTGCATTGGAACTCGTTTGGGGCACATGTAGGTTCTGGAATTGTTACGAAAATTATATTCGTTCATTTCGAAAGAAAAAGAATTAGTAGTTACTTGTGCAATTTTGTTCTTCATCACTATTATCAAGACAATCATCATCACCATCACATACCCATGATTTCGGGATACATCTTTGATTGTTGCATGTGAAATCCCAAGCGTTTGGGCAAGCTTGTACTGGTGGTTCATGGTTAGGATCAGGTTGGCAGCTTTTTTGATCGATAGTCAAACGTTCTCCATACGGACAGCCACATTTTGCTACCAATCCACGGTTATCGTCTCCTGCTACAGCAAAACAGAATTTCGAACAGCCACCATTATTGTTCCAACACGGGTGAATTTCGTCAATTCTTTGCTCACTCTCGCTATAAATCTATTGAAGAGAGTATTAATAGATGAGTGCATTTTCGCAAATTTAATTATTGAAGACTACCTTAACGCCGTAAAGTCGATTCGTTTGAGGTTCACGGATCAGGGTCTCTTCCTTCTCTCCGGTAAGTTTGTGGAGTTTAATGATAGCATCAAGACGCCAATCGGTAATATACATGAATTCTTTATAAATTACTATACTGAAGGGATGGCGAATTAAACGGGAATTAACTGTTTTAACATCAGTACCATCGAGATTAGAATGTTGAACGTGATCGAGTAACGCATCACACCAATAGAGACGGTCTTGATCGAAATCAATAGAAAGACCATTAGGCCATCCTAATGTTAAATTTTTAAATACTGTTAGATTACTACCATCACTATAAGCTCTAGAAATATTAGCTGGACGGTCCCATTCTGAGAAAAATATAAATCCTTTATTTGGATGTACAACAATAGCTCTTGGTCGTTTGAGATTCTTCAATAGTGTTCGTCTATGAGTGACATTTCTTGTTGATAAAACATTAAGGGTTCCTTTACGACTGTCAATGTAATATAAATTCTTTGATGCCCAGTCAACAGCTAGACCTTCAACACCTTCATTTTGTGATGCTAAAACGATCTCTTTTGAAGTACCGTTTCGATGCACCCTATAGATAACGTCTTGTAAAACATCTGAATAATAAATGTATTGATCTCTTGCATCGAAATCAAGACCAACGAATCGTGCACGTCGAGATACAACTGGTAGAATAGCATCACTAAATCCCTGTATTACTGGATCTAATACTTTGCCTTTGATGAAGCGTTGTTGTGAATACATAAGGAAATCGGTGATTAAATCACAATTACGTTCATCTGTAGTTAATTTCCAACCAATATTACAAGCACATCGATAACCTAAGCCGAATTCAGTATTTGTAATAATACACATGTGTTGGCAACCACCATTATTATGACCACAAGGTGTATTTTCATATCGTTGTATTAAAGGATGTACAATACGTATTGCTTTTGGATCTCGAATATCACGCATTCGATAAATCGAATGTATTGATGAACTTTCATATTTATCAACTGACATTACACCTTGTTTCGTACCATCCGTCCAATAGACACGACTTTCAAATAATGCTAATCGTGCTGGACTCGGTACAGATTGACCTCGAACAACTAGAAATCGTTTCTGGCCATCATAATCAACAGTTTCAATATAATCAAGTAATGAATCACACCAATAAACACGATGCGCTATTATATCAACAGCAATCCCTGATGCTTTATATGCAGCTTCAGAAACTATAGATCTAGTATTTGTACCATCCATATTTGCACGTACAACTTGTGAACTATCAGCAATGAACATATAACCAATAATTGGATCTAATGCAATATCGGCTGGATTTGTTAAATTTGAACCTAAGACAATAGCATGACCGCGACTTTTCAATTCAAACACATCAATTTTTTGACCGACTTGATCAGCAACATAAAGTTTATTACCAATCCAATCAACAGCAATAGCTACAGGTAACCACATACCCGGCAATGAAATATCAATATCGGCAACAGTCGAAATACCACTTGGTGTACTATGTAATTGTTGTGAATGGATACGTTTCGTTTTAATATCAGACCAAAATAGAATATTTTGATTGTAATGTACATCTAAACCACTAGCACCTGTAGTATTTGCTATAATTCTTAAATCATTCCCACCAGTTGTCATACTAAATATAGCTTTATCGTGTACGAAAAATAATAGAGGATTTGTTGAATTTTCAGCAATACAACGATTTTGATCTTTCAATGTATAACCGGAAGCACAAGAACAAAAATAACCACCATCGATATTTGTACAAAGTTGATCACAGAAACCCCATTCATTACATTCATCTCTATCAATACATGTTCGATTATCTGGCGCCAGTTTTCTACCATCTGGACAATAACAAGAGCCTCCTGTTAGAGATGCTTGGCATTTGTACTCACATCCCAATGATGGACACGATGATTTCGCTACAATTAATCAATTAAAAAATAAGATTGAAAATAAAACGTGTAAAATTACAGCAAGCTGCTTCTTCATCAGCCCCATCATCACAATCTCTCTTCCCATCACACAGTTTATTTTTCGGTATACATTTAGGTGTTTTATTGGCCACACCACGTGGACATAAGAATTTATTATCAGGACATGCAATCGCCGTACAATTGACCTCATCAGAACCATCGGAACAATCCTGATAGCCATCGCAATGGAACGATCCTGGTATACATAAAGCATTGGCGCATCGAAACTGTATACCGTGACATAGTGGGAAACCTGTTGCAATACAATAAACGAATTGTTTTTGTTTTGTTTTTTTTCAATAGAGGAAAATTATGGAGATACTAACTGCATCCTTGTTCATCAGAATTATCACCACAATCATTCTTATGGTCGCATTTCTGTGATAATTCAATACAACGTTGACCATTTGCACAACGGAATTGATCTAAACGGCATGCAACACCTGTACATCCTTGTTCATCTCTACCAGAACGACAATCTAAATAACCGTCGCATTTTTTCTCTTTTGGTATACAGGGATCTGCGGTACGTGAACCGCAACGGAAATCACCTTCTTGACATTTTCGATATGCTGGAAAGTATACACAATTTCGATTACGGCAAATTTTTGAAATAAATATACAAAATCCCCAAAACAATAGAAAACGTTGTTGGGGGGGAAGATTGATTGTCTTCCATTTGTGTTGTGAAAACAAACAAACAAGCAAAAAAAAAACAACATTAATTTCATATAATTTACAGAATAATAAATTATAGCTAATTATAAAAATTGCAATAAAATCCCATATAATCGTAGGTATATGTATAATGAATACTGTTTTTGTCTACAAGAAAAATACGAACCGTTGTGAAATATTACAAATTCATCCTACAGGACTAATAGCATGGCTTATGCGTTATTCAGCGTTTTTATCTAACATGTTTACGTCTTTACGCCTATGATTGAATACAACAAATCGTAAATTTCTCCCTATTATAAAAAGCTGTAAATACGACACGATTCCGTTTTGGTATGCTAAATCAGATTGATGTATTAATTAATATTCATTAGTCAAGTATTAAGCAACTAATCTATACGGTAGCAATACTGTGAGACATTGCCACTTCGAGAGCTCTCTACAGAGATATTATTTAGGATTAAGTCAGTTATATGGGGAGAGCTTCATCTTCATTGTTGGTATTGTTTACAAGTAATATGGGCAGTTGATTTATGATCGTTAATTACACTTCCAATTTAAGATTTATTATTATTTTTAGTGATAGTTTACGTTAACGTTTGAATTGTCAAAATCTTCTATAATCAAACTATTTGTATGTAAATTTCAATCGATAATTGAACATCAAGCTTACAATGTTTGAGAGGATAAGGGATGTACTTACTGCATTCAGTTTCATCGGATCCATCTATACAATCGACAGTCATATCACAGCGATAATGTGGCGGAATACAGTAAGTCTTGTTCCAAATGTATTGTCTACATGTTAATTGTCCTGGCTCACAGTCTGGTGGAGCTGAAACGAGACACAAAAAAATTCATAATAAAAGTTATACACACACACACACGCAGTATTTTTTAGTATAGACTTTATTTAAGAGTTTTGTAAGTTTCGAACTGTAGTTGAAAACTCTAATCGTTCTCTATAGTACTGAAAATCTAAAATTTCAATTTATCTTTGTTATAAATTCAGCGTTGTTAAAGTTTAATTTACCACAAAATGTGACATTTATAAACTACCCTCCAGTTGTATTTACATTTGTGGTAACATTGTAAATATATAGTTAAATAATGAAATTAACCATACATAAATGCACTTTTGCTGCATTCATCATAAATTTATAAAGTTTCACTACAACAATGATTTAAAATTTTGTACAGCTGTAGTTTCAGTATATCACAGTACTCAAGTACAGCTGTTGCTGCAGTTATTACGAATTTTATCAAACGAAATTAGATCATTTGGTGACACAAAATTAAACAATTTATAACTACGAAAGCAACGATAAATATTTGCCTCCGAGTGGCATATCTGGCGTAATAAAAATATCAAGAATGAAACAGATTTGCAACGAAAATCCATCTTATCGATGCATTATGCAGTTTGAAATGTAAATTTCAACGATAGTTGAAAATTTCGAAAGCACATCATGTATACTAGTAGCTCTCAAACTTTTCTTAAATAGATATATAACAAAACAGGAAGTGCAAGTTGAGAACTGCTGCCATACTTTGGAAACTTAAAATGCCAGCTACTGGCGTAAAAATCTTCCAAGTTATCAACACCCGGTATTAACTCACGATTTTTTTTTCGTTTCTACGTGAAATTGTAGCGATAACGTCAAACTGTTATACACTAGACAGACAGCTACGACTACAAAAAGTATATCCACAGAGAGATATACGCGAAATTGGAAAATCGATGATAATACTTACGACACGCTTGAAGTTCATCTTCTCCACGTTCACAATCTTTTTGATAATTGCAAACGCGTAATGAAGGTATGCATTTACCTTCCGGACAACGGAACATACCCAACGGACATATTACTCCGGACGGATCGCCACCTGGAACTATAGAAATTATTTGTTAAATTTTATTGAATTGGAATTGTATTTTGGCAACAATTTTGCTAAAACTTCCATCACTAGACATTTCTAACTCTATACGGAACAATAGTAATTGTCTGGTCCAATGTTGTTGTTGATTATCACGGTCTGTCAGATTTATTACTCCAATAACTTTCTTTAATCTATTGTGTGGTCTCTATTTGCTTTTATCTACAATTTTCTAGATTAGAAATCAAACATTCACCTAGAACACTCAAGAGTCTGTCATTTATCGAAAACATGACCGACAGTGTGTCATTTTATGTGTTTATATGCGGAAAACACCACTTCCTCACGGCACAGTTTCTCAAGTCGGAAACGTATTTTTATTGAAAAAATATAATATCGACCTTTAGAAAATGATCGGAAAAATATCAACAAAAAAAAGCGCTCCACAAAAGGACCGGATCTCTATTGAAAATTGTGAAATAAATTTCTAGTTATACGGACTGGATTAATTTAATGAAACTCGTGTTGAATGAAATGAAAACTGGTATTATAATAATAATAAAAGACAAAAATTGTAAAATTTGTTGAATAAAAGAAGCATTCTATCTCTCACCAACTTATTATCAAAGTTTAATCGTTTTAATAAATCGGTCCCGGGACGACAGAAAATTTACGAGTAGCCGACAAACGCGCTTGAACTCTCTGTTTGCTTTATCCCAACAATTGGTTCTTTCTCAGTTAGTATAGAGACGAGATAAATGCACAAACTACGTGCTAAGAATAACAGTGCCATTGTTTTTTTTTCTGCACAAAATAAAGAATAATTACATGTTGAATAAATAAAATGTACATTAAGTATTTATTATATCGAATGGTGTAATTTCGAATCAACACAAAAACGGAATTGCCTTTGTTCTAGATTCTGTTTGAAACATCGTTTATTTGCTTGAAGCATTAAACGCCTCTCTCATATCATCATTATATACCTTTCAAAATCTATAATTGTCATGAAATTATTAGAATCGTACCTACTAGAAAATTGTTTGTTTAATTATATCAACGTTGAAAATATTATCAAGAACCCAAAATTGTTCTCTAATTATCACACATTTCCATAATTTCAACCATATACGGTTATTGGGATGTCTACACTAATTAAGTAACGTTTGTTTTGCGTTACGGTAATTAAGTTAACTACACTTGATTAACTATAATTGATGGAATATTAGAACGAATTTGTAGTGAGATGAGCCTACAAATTTTAATTAAAACGAAGAAATTGTTTTTTCAACAAAAATTGAAAAACCAAAATGTAATTTTGGTGGATGCGCCGGGCGAGATACTTATCTCAATTCGAATTTTTCCGATAAAACTCCAACTCTACCGTATCGCCACACCGATAAACAGTTAATATCGATAATGAAACACTAAGATCTCGTCTTTTGTTCAAATATTCCATCAACAAAACTGATAATTATCGTCTAGCAACTCCACTCTACTAGTATGACTACATGTTAATTTGGTTTGTAAACGTTTTCAGATCCATTGTAAATGTGCCGTTGTGTGTATCTAAAATATACCGCAAGATTCGTTGAATATTACTTGATGTTGATATAGCGATGGAGACCTAAAATTTATACAAAGCACACACACAAAATATACCTCAAGGGAAGCCTAGATATGTCAACAGTTCATCGTTGGACGATGACAACACATCCCTGAAATACGTAATGCAATTTTACGGCTAACCGTTGTATCGTCCCAAGAAATTGTCGTCAACATACATATTTACTTAAATGTAAATGTAGGTGGTTACATTAAGTGATCGTTTTCAGGTTGATAAAATTGCAGAAATTATCATCATTCGTAATATGTCATGGACACCCGGATTAACCGGGTTTGACAAGGACAAGAAGTGTGTAAATTTTACGGTAATAGTTTAGATAAATCGTAAAACTTTACGATTTAAATAATAATAATAATAATAATAATAACACAAAATAGCAATTTCCCGTTGTGGAACTGTATGCTGATCAATAACAACCATAAATATGTGAATTTTATTCGGTAATATCTACGTTTCATATATTTTATATCGACTCAAAATGTTGCACAGTTTACATTGTTATAAATATATATCTATCTCCATTCTAAAATAGTCCAAAAAATATCATATATGTGGAAGATACAACACATATTGTTCCCGTTTCTAGATATTAAATATTAAAATTTCATAGACGATATTCTGCAATGTTGGTGTGCGTTATGAATTTTGACGATTTTCCGAAATACCTTATGTCATCCTTATCATTTATATATCATCAAAAATTTCTATGCTCTCTCTCTCTATATATATATGGTTGATTTAATATCATCAAGCTTATTCGTGTATTTTACGACAAGGTGGATTTGATGGAGACATCTTGGTGAAATTGATGATCTTAATAATATTGAAATATAACTTCACTCAACTTCAATATAAGTTAAAGCGACTTTATAGTGTAATATAGACGAGTGTAATTCCCTAAACGGATACTCTACAACTCTATTTCCTGTTTGAATGGTCACCGACCCACAGACTCGATTTTTATAATGGTGAAGAAGCGAATTTTGGAAAAATCCATATTTAATGTCTTTTGATATCTTGTTATGCATACAATAATGCATAAGGCAACTTTTGCGAATGGAATAAATATATCAAACCGCCTTTTGAAAGGGTCGTTTTAATAGAAAATCGTTTTGAAAACGCTAAGAACCATGTAGATTCTTTATGGAATATGTTGGACAAAAATAGCGGAAGAAAAACGATATTTTAACAAAATTAATGTTATTTTAATGGCGCTATATTTCACTTTAAAATATCCAATTGTTAACATTGAAGCACTATGAACTGATGATTACGATACGACCGATTATTACCAACTTTCAAGTCGGATGCAATTCTTCTGTAAACTATAATGCGAAACGTGTGATTTCCTAGTGGAAATTATCCGTGTTGGAACGTTTATCTACCATTTGATTTTCCAATGTTGGATTTAGATTTCTATAATACGAACAGATAATAATGTTGGAAATCTATTATCTTTCCAAATAATAAATGATGGTAATCTATGCTGATAATAGAAAAATTGTAGACCGGCTGATGCTTATCAATCACTTCTACAATTCTACTACTATCAAATTTAACAAAAATCGATTGTAAATTGTCATCTGATAAAATATATGTCTGTCATAAAATCTACTAACACAACACGTATAAAACTATGGATTGGTAAATTTATTACTCTCCAGATTTGTTCCATATTTCTCATTTCAAATGTTTTTGTTGCCACTGTCTACATATCAAGAAGAGTCTGTACTAAACGACTTCTATAAACGTTTCCCCAACATCAGACAACAACACACACACACATACAAAAAAAAACAGAGATAGAGGCAACTAATATTTCATCGTTCTTATAAAGAAAAACTGTAGAAGTAGGAGTTATCTATAGCTGTCAAAAGTTAATAGTTTTTTTTGATAATGGAATGGTCGTTGATGATGAGAAAAATACAGGATGCGTTTTGCATATAAATACGGAAATTATTATTCGTTTAATCGTAAATCGCATATAACTTCTACAACCATGAAAATTGTGTCTTATTCCACTTACAATAGTGCATCCATATCGATTCTATGTCTTAAAACAAATCAGAAGGAAATTTATAAAATACAGAGAAAAGTTCAGTGTCTTTGTAGTTTGAACTTTATTGTTATTACAGCCAATTCTGAGTCAATATCGATCACAATCTCCAGTTAGCCGTTGTTGCATACAGAAAAACTCCATTTTAAAGCTTTTAACATTTCCACGTACTTATTACGCTAACGAAAGTCTTTGAAAATTTGGGTTGCCAGACGTCAGAACCTGCAACTTACGCTTTTTTAGTTGGTAATCCTGAATAACTCGTTATAACCGAATTCTATCAGAATTTTATCAGATAGGGACAGTTTGTTGAATCGATGTTAGTCCAATAAAATCCCGATTTACATCTCTACTGGAACACTTGAAATTTTTCTGCGTACACTTATGTTAGCTCAGATTCTTCCACATAAAGATCAAGATTAAGACTCGCTCAGAATTGCATCAAATATTAAGAATTATTCAATATTAGTGCATTATTTGAACACACAACAGAATCTACTAAATTCAAGACACACTGATAAGAGACTAAATCACAAAGACAGAGATATGCTAAAATATTTGAGAAAGTTCTACTGTTATCCAGACAGTTATAAAGCGTCTGAAATAGATTCAACCCTTCACAAAGGACTGATTATGCTTTGAATTATCTATCATAACCAGGAAACCCTCTCTATATAAAGTTGGTTTAACGATCCACCCAATCGTCCCCGTCTCATCATCACCATAAAAATTAATATAAAAGAGTAAAAGTTTTACATTAAAGAAATCATTGATGAGAATTTTAAATGAAATTTCACACACCATTTACCAGAGATTTTCAAATAGGATAAGTAGTTTTAAAACACAATCGTAAATTTCATAGTTTCAACAGTGAACATATAACAAGAAAAACGAATTAATTACATTTAAGAAAGTTTTCGAAATATTATACAGAATGTATTACAGTTTCTTTCAGTTTTTAATCAAACGAATAAATCTGAAATTTCTACCACGATAATTTCGAAATTGTTGATTGATATTTTAATCAAATCGTATTTATTATACAAGGGGTATATGGCTTTGAAGTTGTGAAAATGAGGGTTGTGCTATAAAATAGACACAATATCCGTATTCTGGACAGGGTTTGTTATACACACACATACACACAACATTATTGCTTGTCGTTAATTTCACGAAACATGTGTTCATCGTTGTGTAACTCACGATCTTTGCAATCGAATCGATATAAAGAAAAGTTTGATAATATCGCTTTAGTTAAAAAAAGATAATTGATAAACAAAGTTTTGATGATGAATAAAGCGGTGTATAACTCTTCCTATAGACGCCTGTTATTATTATTAAATTAGAAAAGTTTTCAGAAAAATTTAATTATAAATAAATTATAGCATAATTAGTCTGGCTTTAGTTGTAATACTAGTTGGTAGTAGTAGTAGTAGCAGAAGGAAAAAACAACATTGAAAAGTCTTCTTTAAATATTTTACAGTTACGGTGAATAAAGTTCCGTTGATCTGAAAGTTTTTCAATGTGTAAACGTTTATATCAGATCGGATATTGTTAGAGGTGTTTCTGCAACAGAAATACACAGGTTGAGAACTAGATCACCGTGGAGACACTCGTGCGCCGTAGATAGTCAGATATAACGGCGTGTGAACTCTATTGGCTAATGTGAAACGCCCTCCAACTAACTGAATTTCGGTAAAAGTTGGACATGTGTATTTTTGATACAGAAAGACCTCTAGAACAGTATCGTTTAATGATTCAATTAAAAAACTACAATTTCTTCAAATATCAACAGAAAGAAAATTGTTCTATCAAACACAATAGACGATTTCTTATCGGAATTACCGCAAAATTATAATTACAAATGTTGTTAATCAACTCATTTGCATAATAAAGTTGAAAGACTCTCCAACATGAACTAATAATAGCAGTATACCTAATTACAGTTAGATAAAATTATAACAAATATCTACATAACGAGTTTCTCTATAGTTCAATAATAAAATAAATGTAGAACTTGTGGAAAAAAGAACATGCACACCCGCCTCCGCTCAAACAACAAAAAACAGTGATTTTGTAACACACAATCTAAAGTTCAAAGGTACCACCTCTAAACAATTTTTTTCTCCCATTCGGTTATGTATGTTTCAATAATAATAATGATGATGATGTTTAAGATTAGTTAAACACAAAACACAATATTATAATTGTGTAGATGTATAATAAACAAGCATGAATTTCCGCAAGAGATATCATGTCAGCTGGTACCAACGGGTACGACGGTCGTACGTTGTTGTTGTTGTTCTATAGAGAAGAGAAGGGAACAACAAAGTGCAGGATATACTTAATCAAGTCGAAAGGCGGCCGCACACGATCACTTATACACAACATCAATTCCATCAAATAATTACAAAAATCCATCGACAATATGCAACTAGCCTTAAATTATTCATTAAAATTCTACCACACAATCAATTCAAGGATAATTTTTTTCGTATTCATTGATTTAGTTGTAAATTAATTGATTAATTAATCCGTAATAGAGTGTACCTATCAATTTTTGGATGAGTTTATAGTTGAATTTGCGTGATAATATTTCAATTTTAAATTTGAAAATTTACACATGGTTGGAGATGAAAAGAGATTAAATTTGATCCATATGCAAAATGGTGTATTTAGGCTTTTGATGGTTTTTTCTTTCTATATATAAAAATTTTTATAACGAAATTTCCATTAACGTTCATTTTTTGCTGATTATTCTCGTTTTGTTTTTTTCTATTTCGTCAGAGTCTTCAAACTCTAATTTACAGAGTTTTAATATAACGCAACTCCACTATAACAAACCTTAAATCTAATTTGAATGAATAGCGAATTTTCTGCGTTACATTAAGATTTTCGACTTGATTAAATTATTATTTGTTGTTATTTGATTTTGTTGGTCTATCAGACTATTTCTTTATAGAGAATATCCTGAATATCAATAATATCTTGTTTTGCTTTCTTTTGATAATAATTTTAAATTCAGTGAAATTTTCCTTGATGTTAACATCGAAAATTCCCAACCAATTAACATTGTGAAATTCATTATTCATTGTTATTTATTTATTTATTTTTCATTCTTGTAAATAATAATTTCACTATATGCATACATAAATTTATAATTATGTTAATTGTTATTAAAGACCAGAGAATTCCTGTTAAACAATCAAAATAACAATATACCTCCAACTGAACTTATCATTAAATCATTTGTTAATAAATGAATTGAAAATTTGAAGATTTGTTAAAGCAAATTTGTTACGCAATTCGCAGTGTTTAATGAACAAAAGGAAAATTTTTGGAAATCTCTATGATCAATGTGGAATTCTATACAAGTCACGATTTCAATCTCTGTGCCCAATTTCCAACAATCTGATCAAATCTTTTTCGATATAAAAGTTTAGGTGTATACAGGTTGCGTCAGCCAAGTGAGTACATAGGAAAAAGCATGGTCACCGCCCATATTTTCTATAAGTTAGAACAAGATAAAGAAAAACTGGGCCACCAGATATGTAAGAATGGGGCTGTAGACCCCACAAATTAGTAGCTGAATTCCAAAAAGACCATCCCCATTTTCTAGATAAAAATTCAACCTAGCAGATGATAAATATTTGCTGTCTTTGTCAGGAGCATAAGGAACATTGTGAAACTTCACGGGTACATGAATCGACCAAATCTATCAGACAAAGATCGAAATATATTGTATCTGGCAAATATTTTTATTTTACTTTCTTAAGAGACACAAACTAACGGATGATAAATATTTGCTGTCTTTGTCGGGAGCATAAGGAACTTCAGTGGCACATGAATCGGCCAAATGTATCAGACGAAGATCGAAATAAATTCTATGAAATAGAGATTAAGGAAACTGAATGGTGGTTCGAATCCCGTCCAACACGACGAATGATTTCTTTTATTTATCAATTTGTTATTATTTTCAATTGTTATCGTTAGCCAGAGTTTTCTTTTCAATAAACCAAATAAAAAGTGGGAATGGGAGGGGTCTACACATCTGGTTGCCTAACTTATGGAACAAATATGATTATGGACGGTGACGATGCTTTTTCTTATGTACTCACTTGGCTGACGCAACCTGTATACAGATAACTATCTGTTAATGTTATTGAAAAGCTATATTTGGACACCTTTTTTTTTCTTCTTCTTAGGCAACTTATAGTGAATCGAATCTGGCATGACTAATTCAACCTTGATGCCACCACATGCAAGTAGAGATTGTGTTTGAGAATTATAGAAAGATTTCATTTCTCCTTTCTCGTAGATTTTGTTACTAACCCAAAACAAAAACAAACTTATTATAATTTGGGTGAATAAGTTAGTGTTAATAAGACAGGGATGGTACAGTTTAGTGGTGGTTGTTTTTTTTTTTACGGAAATATGCGCAATAAAGATAGCTGTGGGATTTACAAATGATAACGTATCCCCACAAAAAAAAATGACATCCTCTTTGGGAATACGTGTATATATCTTATCTCTATGTGTTTTTTTTTGTGAATTAAATTAAAACAGTCATTTATAAACAGGTGCACAGTTTCATCTCAAAGTTTTACGGCAAGTTGGAATTAAAGCGTCTGTTGTAAGTATATATCGGTAGAATCTTCAAAATAGGTACATAGCCGCAAAACAAGCAGTCTTACGTCTTTCATATAAGTTGAAGTGTGATCGAGAGAAACATCATCTGACCGCGTGTCAGCAATGTACCTATTTCGAAGATTTTTGCGGTATACAGCATGAGGCAGCAAAATAGGTACATAGGGGAAAAGCATCAACATCACCCAGTCTTATAAAGAAACAATGGACAGCAAGAAGTGTTGTTTACGCGCCACCCATCACTCATCTCTAGTATCGATCTTTGTTGCCTGGAAATGTACCACAGTACTTTAAGGAAAATTTCGTAATGCTACTGATGCTTCTGACAAAGATAGTTAATGTTTATCATCTGTTACAACAGTCCAGTAGGGATGATATATTGAAACTCATATATAGGGATGGGTAGCGTCAACAACCGATATTCTTACACTTCTCTCTGTCCAGTTTCTCTTTATATCATTCTAACTAATATGGAAGATTTGAGAGTGGGTAGTGTCGATGCTTTTCCTATATATCTATTTGCGGGCTATTCTTCTCATATTTTTATCTTTTTGTAAATTATTATAATTGTTTCATGTTCCATATATTTCATACAAAACAAAATACATCTTTTGTTCATCCATTCTTTCATTAAACAACTTTATCATGTGAGTTGTCGACAATCCGTAACGTTTGAATATTCACAACCTCTACATGTAATGCAATTGGAGCAGTGAAGCGCTATACACTCATGAATTGTTTTGCAGTTCTACTGTCGAGTTACTGTAAATGTTGCACTATTTTAGCTGGAAATTGTCTTTTTGAAGTAAGTTTTGGTACTTATTGTGGGACATTTCTGGCAATCTAGGACACAACATGAGAATGAAGAACAAAACGCTTTATTCACTTTTCGTATTGTATTTCTATTTCTTATCCAACTACTGTGATTCGTTGTAAATTGCTGTGTTGTACAGCGCTGCAAATGCAGCTAGTGGGCGCTTATCATAAGATCCCGGATTTCCATCTTTTGTTCACTTATAACCAGGAATATAAGCGACTTATTTTAGTCTGTATAGGTTGTAGACTCACATCAACTAGAATTTGGTTTAACAATTTTCACGTCACGTCTAATTTCATTTCTTCTTTAAAGATATAGTAAATTTTTTGTGATTACTATTTTAAGAGCAGATTGGCTAAAGAAAATTTGTTTAACTGTCCAGAAACTAATGCACGTTCTCAACTCATCAAATATAGCTTAGTTTTGAAGCAACAAGAATTACAACAATAATTTGCAAAGAGTGAAATTAATGTTCTTTTTTTTGAGAAATTGTCTAATTACCAATATCATCATCCGGACGGATTCATTATCGAGTAAAACTGGCGATGGAAATGGGGATTGAGACTGAGATTCGTGTAGAATTTCACCAATTGTGTTAGTGTAAATGTTTCAAAACAGCACCAATAAAGGGGGCTTTAAAAACATTGTTATGTTAAAAATTTATATTTAGCAATTATAAAACAGCTGAGTAATTGCTTATATGACACAGTTTTTATTCAGTTACAAAATGTTGATTTTTCGTTATTTTCTGTTTTTGTTTATAGATAAAATCGTAGGTATGTTGTTGTAATGTACTACATTCAAAAATTATTGCCACATTCTACAATATTTCCGGATAATCCCTCAACTGAAGCGAAATAAACTTTTTGTTATATCAAATAAATTTAATAATATATAAGAGTATATCTGAAAAATATCACCAATTTTCTACAGATGTCTTAATTAAATCATCGTTATAGCCGAACTATGTGTAGAAATAACAGTGTTTAGAGCCCTTTATTGTCTTGATAATTACACCAAGGGCTCCAGTTTTTGCTTGATATATAATAGTTAACTGTTAGTTAATGTGGAGTGTTTCATCAAGAGAACCGCTAAGCAAACAATGGTTTCTCTCTCTCTGTCTCTCTCTCTCTCTCTAGATCTTTATACATCAAGTTGTTCCTAATTATTATTAAGACAAGTTCCAACAACTTTCCAGTTCCGAGCTTTTTTGTTGTAAAACTCCAGTTTAAAAGTAGAAAAAAAAATAGTCATTTTCAATTAGTCATTTTCTTATTGCAAAACAATAGGAAAGTTTCAAAATTTCCAAATCTCTACTTTATCGAAATCCAAAGGGTGGTTTCCTTCTTATATAATATGTTTGAATAGAACTTCCATCACAAAAGTACAGAGAGAACTTTAAGAACAATGAGAAGCAATTTTATGCTTCGACACACCGATTATTCTTTCTTCTATCTTTAATTGAGTTTGGAAATCGTTGGATTAATTCTTTTCTTTATTCTACGTTTCGGTTTTTTTTTTTATTTTGGAAAATGTTAAATGACCAATTTCTCCTTTGTTTCTCATGATGATGAATTCAACTTATTAGTAACTTGGTAGCAATCTTTTATTCAATTTTTTTTTGGTTTAATTTAAATCAGTCACACATCGATTGATTTGAATAATTCAAAATATGTAAATACAAAAATTTGTATGCCGTCAGTGTGTTTTATTGGTACGATAAATAGACCATCATTTGTTGAAAATTATTCTATTTCACAACAATTAATTAGGTTTAAATGGTAAAATTTTCAATTTAAATGTTGATATCTATGTTGAAGATCTTCCAAATGTATAGAATGGAGAAGATTGTCGAATAAAGGGAGTAAACACGCATTTCTACAAGCAAGGCAATAAGATCATGAAACCACCCCCAACAAAATCCATTAAACCTATATTTATAGTTGAGAATGTTGGAAAAGGGTGCATTAAAAATTAATAATTATCAACAATTAATTGTTATAAACCAAATACTTGGTTATTTTAATGTGTGTTTTACAGAATCTAATCGCAAAATACAACAAATATTATTTATTTAATTATAAACATTTATTAATTGTTGGAAATTTTCAATGTCGTTTATGTTGTATCGTTTTGTTTCTTTAATAAATTTTTTACATAACCAGTTGAACCATTCAAACAAATAATATCATCAATAAAATCTAAAATACAATACCTCTAGGCTCTTTTGGTACAAAAAAAAAATCATCTCATATTGTTGGATTTTCCGAATATGTAAATAAATTCAATGGGAGAGACAGAGAGAGAGAGAGGGAGCAAAGACAAACGTTCGACAAGGTGAATCTTATTGTTAATGGTTTATCACAAAATTATTACGTAAATCTATTTCTAAGAAGATTTTATTTAATAATTCATCAATTACTTTTGTTTTTCTAATTATGAATATTAATGAAATTGTTATCAGTATTGATACGTACAATAAACTGTCGAAGACAAAAAAGCATGATCTTCATCGAAAATAAATAATAAAGTGTTTTGTAATATACAGACTCGGCGTTTCTAATACGAACATAGTAAGAGATAACAGCACTCTTACAATTAGCAGATTCCTGTACGTTAGTTCGATCTTTGTCTGATACATTTACCCGCTGATGTTCCATCATGATCATGACTAAGATTTTTGTGTGGAATTATTTTCTGTTTATCTCCTCCTATCTTATGCAAAATCCCTAAGTGGATGTGGTGCTGGTATTTTTCCTATGTTTGTATTATAAATGCCAGATCTGTATAACATTTTAATATTTCACTGTAATTCAACGTTTTATTAATTTTCAGTATCAAAAGACTAAAGAAAACACACAATAGCATTCTTCCAAAGCGAAACTGACGAACAAATATTTACATTAAACATAGTTTATACAGGACGTTCCATTTAGATCGATGATGTTTAGACAGGACACTCTTAATTTTTTACAGTTGATATTTTACCGTACAGGAAATAAATGAGAAGATTGTATACGATAACACCAGGAATTCTAAAATTCTACTTTTTGTAGCTGTAGATCCATTAATAATTTCAGACTTGTCATATCCAAAGAGAATGGAGAAAAAACAAGAACCGAGAAACTGACAATCTAGTTATATACGTTTGCTTTATTTCATTGAATTTGACAGTAGCACTACAGCACTAAAGCCTTTCATCTACAATCAGCTGGAAATGCAATTTTAATATACAACAAAAGACACTTCCAGCTCCAGTTAGCCAAGTCTTTATGCGTTATGCGTAATTAATAACGTAATCATATAACTTTAGTGTAACCCTTAACTTTAGGCGGTTGTATCTTTGCTGGACTTTCTAACAAAAACACAATTTAATTTTCTCCATTTCTTATCATTTCTGCAAGACTAACATAGTGGATGATGCAAACTCAAAGTTTTGCTAACAATTTATCTTTTTGGCAACATGGTATAGATATTATACTTTTCGTGTTACATTCTGATATCACCAAAACTTCTTATCGTGGCAGTAATTGTTTTCCCAATAACTATCTTTGGTGTCAAAGTTTATGTTTTTATTTTTGAAACCTACACTTATCTTCTAACGATCGTCTATAAAGTTTGTCTTAAATTCTATTGAATTTATGATTACGAGGTAATTAGCAAATCAGATGTTTCTACAGGCTTATAAAGTTATGTCTTCTCCAAAATTATAGAGAAATATGATTCGGAAATTACTCAGTTTGGAAAGAGAATTAGAAATTATAAAGTTGACGATTTTAATGGAATATTCTGTATTCTTTCTGTATTTTCCTTTGAATTATTTCTAAAATTAACAAGTAGAGAATTTAATCATAACTTTTAACATTATACTATCTTATATACATATAGTGTACATCCCAGTAAAATTACTTTAATCACATTTATCATTTGTAATATTCAAAACAATAATAATAATAATGATGATGATGATAAAATATTGTAATATAAGAGACTTTCAACTTCTATTATTCTGTCTGTTCTCTAGATGCAGATATTCAACGTTAATAAGTTGACGTTGTTTGTATTTTTCTTTATATTTTAGATTATCCTTGTTTTAGTATTTCTGTTTGTTTCATTTCAGTTGTACTTAATGTTTTGCATTCATATTTGCTACAAGAAAATCAAAATCACCGACCTGGAAAATTACAGACTTTTTATGTTTTGTATGTATTTAAAATATACATGTCTGTCTAGTAATAGACTGTAATCTGGGGGATTTTGAAGGAAACTCTCACAAGATGATTAGAATTAATCTAAAACATGTCAACAACAAAGCGGAATATTATAGAAGATTATTTTGAATAAATATCCGTTTTAGGGATGGGCAAACTTTTGTAAATCAAGGGTTAGAATCAATTCCATGTTCCGTCCACGAACCGTTTTTCGATCATTTCGCTCTTTATTAACTACAAAGTTGAACATTATTGTCTAGAATCGAGTTGGTAGATATCGTTTTTCAACTCTAGTACGGAAAAGTGCGTTTCCGGGCGGTACTCCGTCTGATCGTTGACGTTTATACTCGTTTTGGAATGGCGCAATTTCCGTACTTGTAGTACAAACTACTATTCGATCGACCTGAAATATTACTGTTTTCCAATAATTTTACAGTTTTTATATTGCAACTAAAGTTCAGTTAACATGAAAACCATTTCTCGTAGTGTAAATAAATAAAAACGTAAAACAATAACGTTTTTTTTAGTTTTGTTTTAATTTATTTTCCAATTGATTGTGTACCGTTACTTAACAAAAATTTGTTTCCATTCTATTCTTATAACAAAAATGAAATTGTTGTTTCTGTTTTGTTGTTATTATTAAATTTGACCTAAATTTTTCGTAAATTCTGTATAGAGAAATTTCCATCAAATTGAAATCGAAGAGAAATCAATACATAAGGAGAGAAACAAAAAAAAAATGCTTTGATATATACGTATGCACGCACATATAACTTTGAAGAAGTGTAGATGAAAGCGGGTATTTTGTGTGTGTGTGTGTTTCCAAAAATTTGCAAATATCGATTTGCCAAACATCTATCCACTGATGTGTGCGTATAAACTATTCGCAGGACCATCACCAATCTTTCAATTATAACGAATCGAGGTATTTTAGTGAAATTTAATCGACTCCTATGTTGGTTGGTTGAATAAACAAAAAGACAATGGAAATTGTTTTTATGATGATCGTATCTGTTATTTTTACTATATTTGGATAAATGTCAGATTAATGTAGCAGAAACCGGTTATAACGACATATGAACAACCATAAAAATAACAACATTTTTAAAATAAGCCAAATAATCCACAATAGAGTCTCTTAGATAGAACACGTGGAATTGAGTCAAATCATTGTTGAAATGAATGAGCCATTCGAATGATGCTTCATTAACGTCCGACTTATCACAAATTCGAGGACTTTACGCCTTATTTTTCATTATTGCTAGTAAGATTTATCGCTACTACTACTACTACTATTGAGTCTTGAACAATTTTACGGTTTTCCCAATTTTCTCTCACACTTCAGTTATGCTTGGTAAACTCTTTGAATGTAAGTCATCAAAAGAAACGGGTAAAATTGTCATCAGCAATATTCTCATCATATGCTCTCTTGAATTACTGTATTTCTCCTAAATGTAATGAAACAAAAACAACTGAGGCCCGGTTATTTCAAATTAGCCTAAAGTTTGTTGAAGATGAAACTCATTTTAATTTGCCGCACATTTAAATTCGCTTTAAAGGCTGATTTAGGGCAAATTTAACTTTAAGTGGAGACTTAGAAGTAAAGCTGAACCGGCCCCAAAGTTACAATCTACACTAGATTTCCATGACATCATACTGAAGTACAGAAGTTGTAATACAAAAGGCATGTAAAAAATCAACCTAGAGCAACAGTGGAAACTGTAGGCGCATGTATCATTGTTTGAATAATTTTTTATGCAGCATGAAGGCCCTAAGGACGTTAGCAATTGTTAAACAAAAAATAAGAACTCCACCATGGTTTACTTTAGAGAAATGCCGTTTGTTATGTACAAACCAAGTTTCTTTGTTTTATCGTAATAATTGTCGTTATATCGAATATTGTTGTTATATAGCAAGTTCTATTGCTAAAAGAAATCTTTAGAGATTAGGGTCACTTACTGTTATAGTGAAACGTAATTTAGGTGACTACTTAATTGTTCGTTAAATATTCAAGAACAATGGAACAGTAATTATTCGCTATTTTTAGACGCGAATATATCAACAATTTTTCAACAATATTTATATAATTTTCTAATCTGATAAATGTTTAAAATAAATGAAATCTTTAGATATATGGTATAACAATACAGTGGGAGCGTAGGTTAATGACCCATAACCAGGTACTGTTACACGAACCCAACAACACTTCGATGCTTATTGTAGCAATCAACAGCAACAGCAGCCATTGTAGCAACAACACCATTTCAAATTGCTGACCGTTTATTGCTATAATCATTAACCATTTATCGAGTTTATAATTCGATTTTCAATTTCCTTCCTAACACACTAAACTCGTATTTTGTTCTTCAACTGTGTCAAGTTATAGAGAAATACATATAAATTTTTGTTAAACGACTTTTTTCTCTTCATTTGAAGAATAATCATGAAAAAAAAAAACGTCTGCTATGAGAAAGTTGATTTGTATTTTTATTTCACATTATTATTATTATTATTATTGTTAAGTTTTATTGTCATGAAATGTCATTAGAAATAACGGTAACAACGCTTTTATTTTGTATAATTCAACGTGAATTTATAATTAAGGCTGATTTACACATGTAAGCGATGTGTGTCTGGTCTGATTAACTATTCATATACAATAAGCCTATCAGTATTTTATATCAAACAAAAAATTTGTATAAATTCGAGGAAATAAAGTTAATGCAAATGTGTCAGTGTGCTACTTTACACTGTAGCATTACCACGTATATTAATAAGCTTTAAACTCGGGCATATTTGCAACAAACAAATAATAGTTCCATGATTATCAACTGCAAAGATCTTACAATTCTTATCTGAGTCTCGAATATATCGAGTGATGCTCTAGAAGAGTAACGTTAGTATAGCTAAACTAGGCTTAGTACAAGGGATTGGTTGTGGTGGCTGTCATGCGCAAGATGGTTGCGCACATACAATTTCTTTGAACGTACTCGTGCTGAGCGGCGTAAATGCGTCCTTAGACAACAAAATTAAACAAATTGGTTTAATATTGGAATTTTCAACGTTCATTAACAATTTGTATTCAACAAAATATTCGAATAATAACGATATAATTAAATAGAATAAATCAAACAAACACTAATAATATTTATGTTGTGATATTAATTAAAAAAATATCAATAGTTTGAATAGTTGGAAATTAGATTAATAGAACTAATTAGTAGTTCAATTCTAAATAAAATTGAGTAATTTTCTAAAACTAAAAAGTAATATGAGACTGATTGTGAAGGCTTCTAGATAGATTTCAAATTGTCCACATTAATATCAATTCAAACACTGAACTAACATTTGGCCTCTTTCACTCCACCACAATTCCATCTCGAAATTTTAATGAAAAAACGAAGAAAATACATCACAGTTCTTGAATATGCCAACCAAATCACAAGTTGATCAAAACATTTTCTTCGAGCAAACATTAAACAATTTCAGGACGAAATTGGAATAGGGTCATCATCCATTTTTTTTTTCCATAAATCATAAATAAAATGGATAATTGGATTGTACGTATATCGAATATGGAATGTGTTACATTAAATGCGGTAAATGATTTTAACGGTACAATAGATAACATCCGGTCAAAGTTGAATAAATTTTAATAATATGTATACGGTCACATTATTATTATTATTATTATTATTATTACATTTGGAAAATTTAATTGTTTGTTCGCGTGATTCAATTACAAATAATTAGAAATCTCATTTAGATACCTTTTTTCTGCTGTTTTTTTTTTCTCAAACAATAAAAACAATGTTGCAGTGAAAGTTTTCTCACGCTTCAAGATGATTCCTGGCTGATCGGAGGACAATTACGAAATGTCCTCAATCAAATCGACCAGTTCCAATCAACAAAATCCTCTAATTGTGGTAATATCAACGATAATATACACTTTATTCGTCTAATTTTCTCAATAATTCGTTATATTAAACAAGAAATCAATCGACATCTGTGCACCGTAGAATTATTACGATTTATTGTTACATATCGGCTAGAAGAAGAAGAGAACGGTTAGAAATCGAGGTTAGATAATTTCTGGTTGTTTAGAAGGAATATTGAAGAAGGCACAAAAGAAAAACAAATCACCTGGGATTGTCAACAGGCGAATATAAAACAAAAATTGTCGTATACCTCCCTATACGAATGGTAACATCACCGATATCCTCATAGGAAATTAAATTTAGTTCACTTTTCTTGAAAAGCTCTCACATAGCGTTTTATTGTAATTTTCTAAATAATAAATAAGTTACGAATTCCGCAATTTGAATTAAAACAGTTGACCTTTTCGTCCATATCCTTCAATTTTTGTCTATGCAATTAGTTTTTTTTGTTTGCCAAAATAATCGTTATTGTTTTCTATTTTTAAACATTATTTCAAAAGTGATATTTAGAGAGAAAGAATTCATGAAAAATTTTGTGAATTAAATCGTTTTCTTTATTAACAGTAAAGGCTAAACCTTTCATTTTTTGATTAATACAACATTGGAAGAATCTACCATAAGAGGTCCTATTTTGCAATAAAATATTCTGTTTAGAGTCAAGGACAACAACAATAAAACAACAACAACAACAACAACAAAGTGAATATTGAACTCACTTGTTTAAATCCAAAAATCTTTGATGTTTATCTTTGTTAAATTATTTACTTTACGTATCAAAACAATCAGGACTGGCATAAGGCCTATTGACAACATTTCACATTTCCAGCTTTTCCTACTCGTTATCCAGTTAGCGTATTCAACAATTTTTGATAAAATTAGTGGAAAATATTTCAAATTTTTGATTGATTCTATCAAGATTAGCCAATTAGTTCTATAGTAGTATCACTATCAAATTTTCATAAAAACAACTTCTAGTTATACTCGTTATACTTACCAATTCCATATAGCGAAGAAACTTTTAATCGACAACTTTAAAGTTTGAGAAGTTTCAAAAAAATTTTACGTAACACTTTTACATTTCCATACTTTAATAATGAAGTTTGTCATCGTTGAAATTGTAAAATTTTAAAATAGCAATTATCATTTCTTTGCAAAATCAATTATTATTACCTCACGTGCTGCTAGAAAACGCTATTATTATTATTATTTTGGTATTAATAAAGTTTGCAAGTGGAAAAATTGCAATAATATCCTTTAAAACAATTAAACTTGTCTGAATTTGGTGCGGAGAAGATTAATTTGAAATGTAGATGTTGGTGCAAATCGACCAAAATGATCAATACAGCTATAGATATCTCTATTAGAATAGAGTTAATGCGATTTGAATGTTTGAAATGCTGTTGAATTGTCTTGCTGGTAATACAATCCAAAACTTCCCATGTTGAATATCTAGGTGGTAGATCGGTTACATCTGTTTAATATCCTATGATCTACCATTGTGTTAATTAATATTACAATCTAATTAAAACACTACCATTCTAGCAAATTTTTATCTATCTATCTATCTATCTATCCATATATAGAAGGGAATATATTTTCGTTTGTTATAATCTTCGACTTTATATAGTATGAATTTCAATGTAAATTTTAATGGTCCCTTTAAAGTTTAATGTAGCGTAGAGTTGAAGAGGTTCTCGTCGTTTTATCCGCCGTCAGATTACTCCCCAATTTTATTCAACTTCTTCCTTTCTATACATATATATATATGAAAAACTCAAAACGGGTCACTTTTATCACAACTTTAACATAACTTCTATCTTTTACAAATCGAGGAAATACGAAGCGTTTTTTCCAAAAAAAAAAAATATAGTAGAAAAATCTACTACTAAACCTACTATATGGTAGAGAGATAAAAGCATATAGATGAATGCATAATGTATAAGTATCGTGTGGAAAATCTGGGAAGTTTTACAAAAGACTTGTTAAAAATTTATCATGTAAACGAGATATAATAAAATTTTATTTTATTTCGTGTTACAATAGTGTGTAGATTGTAATGCTCAATATAAAGTGAAGTCAATCTGGAATCCTGCTTGGTTGACACCATTGGTATAGTGGTGGTGGTCGTGTGCGGTTAGGACGTGTTTTGAATTTGTGTTCAACAACTCCCTTGCGTACTGGCATGGTTAACTTTTCTTTTTTCTTTTTATTATTGTATTTTTTTTTGCTTGCACACACATACATATAGGATTTGCATACATTTTTTGTTATATCTAAGCAACATTGAGAGACAAAACGTGAATAAAATTGCAGGAATGAAAACAGTAGTGCAACACACCGATGTGACCAAAATAACCATTTCCTTAATTCTCGTATAACTTCCCAGTTTGCTTTAATATGGTATCGTCTACACTATTTGTTGATAAAACGTTAATCCTCAGTTAATAAACAATTTGAGAATTTGCCTATTCACCTACTGTTTTGTTACTAAAGAACGCTTTTTGTCCACTCTCTTGGAAACTGTAACTATCCTGTTAAACTTTGTTTTTGTTGGTTAGAAGAAATTCGGCACCATTGTGCCAAAGTAGTGTTATGATAATACACTTGACCAACAAAATGCAGTTGTTTTTTTCTTCCTATCACAAAGACAATGATATTGAAGGATAAGCAAGTCATTATAACAGATGACGATGGTAGATTATTTAAATTCAATTCTATAGTGTCGGAACTTTCCTACAACAATCTATTAAGCCAGAAGTCTATCTTTTAATATTCAATCCAAGTCCGAAACTGTATAGACATAAAGGTCTCGTTTTGTATTGTTCACTAGTCATCAATCTCGACCTCCTCAGTGAATTATGACTATCTAACTATATGGAGTGATTCTTTGAAAGTGTAGATACATAAAGAAGTTTTGAATATAGTGACAGAAACCCACACGAAAGTTTTAAAAAATAAACAAACAAAAAATATACGGGTGTCAAAAGTAATGACAAATAGTGTAGACGACAATCCTCAACTCTGCAAAGAATGATACAAAGCGAAACTTTCAAATTAGACGAAAAAAAAAACGGGATTAATTAGTTTGATTGATTGTGTGTTCCTCTATTGCTATTGTGACTTATCACTTGTGAAACTAAACATTCTTGATGACTTGGCTTTTTCTAGATGATGAACGCTACCCCATTTAAGTTATATCGAAGAAAACTTTACTATTATTTTGTGATATTATAACATTTAGTTGGTGTAAAGAATGTAAACATACAATAAACTTGAACTGTTAACTAATCAAAACAGGAACTTATAGAGACCCACAACGATTATATATGGGTGAGGATGATTGTTTCTAAACAATAAAGAAAAGGTGCGGCTGTACAATATCTAAATTGCGCAAGTTATAATTCAAGAATCACGGTACCAAATCGTGTATGAACTTTTATATTTAGATTACAGATAAATTAAAGAAAAAAAAAATATATTAATAATCGACTATGGTTCCATGCGAAATTACTCCACATTGGAATAACGAGAAATATACCTAATGTCCCATTAAAACTTCAACTTAAACTCCAAACAAACGAACAAAAGCAAACTTAAGAATTCTTGCTCTCTCTTTGTCTCTAGCGAAGTCATGGTTGGAATATTAAGAAATGTACCTTTATAGAAATTGTAGAATAATTCATCTCTTTCAAGGGAAATCGTGTATTATAGCAACGTACAAGAAAAAGAATATTAATTAAGGTTAGGACTTAGCCTTTAAGCTCCAACCATCAAGGATAATAATTTGAAGGTATATATTCAATAATAACAATAATACGCCTTCCTCATTCCGGATTCTACAGAAACACATCAAAATCTTAATTGGACTAAATCTAAAGTGGTTTATATTAAATCCGTCATTACCGACATTATTTCCGTGTTGTATTTTATGTATATTGAATGCAATATTCGATCAAGTTCATTGTCAATTCAATGTATAGTTGGGGATAATTTGAAAATTTCTCGCTCAATTATTCATTTTATGGCAGTTTTGTCGTCGAAATAATGCTTCAAATTCAATTCCTACAAAAATTCCAGCTTTATATCGCAATAATTCGTATTATCCTTTGGGCTGGAGGAAGTTGGAGTTAATCAATCAATTATCGTTGATTTATAGCAAGGAAGTAGAGTAGAGAATTAGTAACAATAAGAAACCCGTATAGTGGTGTTTGTAGTTTGGTCGAAGGCTGGAAGATGGATTTTTATTATTTTTTTACCATAAAAATATTGTTTTATTACCTAAAAATCTCAAATAACAAAGATCCTCTTTATTATAAGAAAATTTCAAATTAACGATTATAGAAATTAGCATTACATCGTCAAAATAACTGTTTTATACATTAACACATAACAGTTGTTGAAAACGTGGCAGAAGACTTTCTATCTGGGCTAATTTCCATGAATTTCCGTCGAAATTTAAACGATTTTAATCGTAAATTTTACACAAATTTCGTAACATAATCAAGACACGTTTATTTTATTATTATTTTTTTACTAATTTATTTTTAAGGAAATCTTTGGGGTGAATAACCTCGCAAAAATGTTGGGAAAAAACTCCTATCAAAAGCTACTTCTTTTGTTTTGTTGTTGTAATTATTATTACTATTGGGAAATGCGGGATATTTTTTTGTTTGTTGAAAAACTTACCGGGTGTATTTCTAATACTATCTCCTATCACTAAAACAATCGCCCAATAACTAAATATAATTAATGAAAAGTAATTAAAATAATTGTTGTTGTTCCGCCACAACCACTTCATTTTCCACCCCCACAACCACACTACACATACACAAATTTATTTATTTATTTGATTGTAAATTAACAACAATATTCTAATAACAAAACACAAAACATAACAAAATTAATAACAAAAAAATTGGTAAAAGTTTTCGAGAGCTTTTGCGTCAAGCTTTTACCGAACTTGTTCAACGAACATAATCACCAGTGTCGCCACTTCCTAATTATCGTCCAGACTCATTGTTGTTTTGAAGAATTTGTTTAGAAAATTTCCTTCCTCGTTTTTGTCTATTATTATGATGAATGGTGTCTTTTCTTACGATACGATGGGAAATTAATTTTACCAAAAAAAAAATCAAATTTATGATAACTACGACGACGGTCGCTCGCCGACTGACTGCACACCGTCTTCCAGTAATATTATTGCCGTCGTCGTGGTGGAAATGGTTGGTTGCAATACTGTGGCGCTTGCCCTGTGTATTGTATATACACCCAGGTAACATCTACCTATATTCCCATTATGTATACATATACCTGTATATTATATACTATATACAGTTAGAAGAGGATAGATAGATTTGGAATTGGTGATGAGGAGAGAATTTTCGAGAGGTATCTTCGTTGAAAAATATTAAGAGAATACAACAACAACAACAAAAAACAAGAACAACAGTCTCTTCTACATATAATCCAAGGTTATATTTACGCTTATATCAATTTTAACAATAAATTAATAAATAAATAAATCGTAGAATTGTCGGTAATGATAAATTTGTAGAGGAAACAGGAAATTAAAGACTATTGTTTAAGTGTAAGTGTTAAGAATTTTGAAATTTTCCATCATTTATTTACAGAAAAAAAATCTATTAATTAACGATAAATAATCACCTTTCGCAAAATCAAAGTACAGGAAAAACCAAACTATATAATAAAGCTAAATCAATTATTTCTAAATAAACAAAATTGTTTTTTTAACAATAATCATTACAGTTAATTGATTAATATTAGAAATAATGAGGTATAGCTTTATATAGGAGTTAAAGAGATTAGCTCAACCGACTGGGGATTGAACCGGCAATTTATACTTGCCGTACGGACGTGTTGCCTTTACAGCATAAAGGAGTCGATTTTCAAGTGGTTCAAATCCCGACAGTAGAATTGAACTTTTTCATACTGTTTAATGATATTATTATAATTGTTTTTAGGAAACATCTACGCTATTAACGTTAATCGACTATTTTAAGTTGTACGTATATGTAGATTATCTTTCTTATGAGATCTGATATTAAGATCATGTTTTACAATAATTTTACTTGGGAAACTTATAATAAAAACTTTATATATCCAGATAATTTATCTTTTATCACTGTCTGTTCTGTAAATTTGCATCTAGATAATTATCTATTCAATAAAACCAAAATGCATTTATTCTTCAAAATTTTCCATATTTTGTAATATATTTTAATAATAGCTACAACATTGCTTAATTATTCTTAATTTTCTCATAGTTTTAACAAAAACATATTATTCTAATAATTAGTTGTTTCCACCTTTTAATTAACGAAACAATAACTCGACTATTACAAATTAATTTATTATTATTTTTAACATACAGAAGCATGGTCGACCGTACGATTCGTGGCACGAAATTTCCTTCTATCTCCCTAATCCTGTCAACATGCTAAAAGGATACAGTAAAAGCCGAATGTGTTTCCACTAGGCGAGTTTTTACACTTAACCCAGAACCGGATCTAGGATGAAGCAGGTTCCACTAGGCGAGTAACTCGCATTGAGCTTCTAGATTGTTTACACTTGACCCAAAGCCCGAAATAGGGTGAGGCAAATGAGGCACACGCTTTGGGCGAAAGATGCGAGAGGGCGTCAGATTTTGAGAAACAGTACAAAAATGAAAATTTCTCAGTTTTGGCTTATACTTAATGTACATTTGTGGGTACATGGAGGAGAGGGGCCTCAGACAACAAAATCTCTAGATTCGGCTCTGACTTCACCTGCCGGTGGAGAGTTTCTAAAAACTTCCGGCATGTTTCTTGCGTTCGCCTGTTGGTCAAGCGTAAACGCCACAATTACTCGCCTAGTGCAAAAAAATGACGCGTTAATCCCACTGCACTAAGCAATTAATACTTCAAATACTTTAGCATTTTAATGTAACTATGGCACTCCCTGGGATTAACCCAGCTAGCCCATACGGTTAAGGAGAGACTGACGTCAGTGCTGCTTATGGGACAGTTAAACAAATTATCGTTTATAAGAATAATTAGTGAAAATTTAGAAATTTCCAGTACTACCTGGCTTACGTAAACATCACTCATTTTCACTCCGTTCTTTTATCTGATCGAGAGACGTGTAAGTCACGCCTTAGTTTGTACTTTAAAGTAAAAATCATCCACGTTTGTTATCAAAAATTTACTCGTTTCTGTCAACAAAATGTTGATTAAACAATTAAATGAAGTGCTATCGTAAAAGTTTCCACAATTTTTTCATATTCTTTTTTTTTTTTTTTTTAATTTACAGCTAATTTAAATATCACCAGGGAGTATATTTTGAATTTTGTTGAAACAGTCTTGATTATATACATAAAGATAGGTATATATAGAGAGAGGGTGAGTTGTTAGATGAAAGGGATGAATTTATGAAAATTGCGAATGCTGAACTATATATAAAGCAAAATCCCTTTATTCATAATAATAACTTTTGATTTACGAATCTGTGTAGCTATAAATGGAAAATTCAAAATCCAAGACACGTGTTATTATTACTCGATTATTTAACAACAAATAACAATAATAATAAATTATAGATAACGAAATTATTCTAGAAATCGAATTATAATATGGACCAGTAGTTTATAAGAAAAACTGGTTAGTGAATTCGCTTTATAACAAACAAACAAACAAACAAACGACAGACACATTTCTTGAATAGCAACTTTAAAAAAATTTTATTTGTTTATCTCAAATGGGTGTTTTACTTGTTTTTTTTCTTCTTTGTTTTGTGCAATAAAAAATCTTGTTGGTTGTCTTTTTTGTGACGTCGGTGGTATAAATCTTTGGAAATTTGCACACAAAATAACAATAAATTATTAAATTGCTTATAATAAAGTTTCTAGACTAACGATAAATTCTACACATCCCACATAAAATAATTACCATGTACTACATATTCAGTATATGTATATTCAACAAAATCTCCATAATTTCCACCAAAAATCGAAAAGCATCCATTTCTATTTATAAATAATCCGATTTCTTCAACATTACAAAAGCTTTCTGCACAATAAAGAACACTGACCTATACATTCAGATGTCATACAGGTATCTATTAGATAAAATAGTGAAATCAGTAGAATTCACACGTTATATTGTATTTATATAAAAGAGATTATTATATGCTTTTGTATATAAACGACGTCATTCATGTGAAAACTTGGCTCTAGGTCTTTGACTTCTCTCCTCTTTCTATATAACTGGCTATAGCGAAAAGAAAGAACAAGAATTATAAGTCAAGATTTAATAGTTCCATCGTTGGCGGATACTTAGAGGTGACACAATCAAGATAAAACAACCAACAGAACCGTATTCAAACAAATTTTCTCATGATAACATTTGAAATTACCGCGCTCCCAATGATCTAGATTTGAAAGTTTTGATTTTCCAATTGATTATTTACTGTTTTTTTATTATAAACAATAAAATTTCACAATCTTATCAGGTGGTAAACACCTTTTGTTTGTTGAAATTAGAACAAAACACGTTGATTTATTGCATTTTTTTGAATTATCTAGAAATTTTTATTTGCAATAGTTGGATAAACTGTTGAAAATTTGTATAAGTTGGTTATAGTGGAAAATTCGATTGTTTTTTATTTCAAAATGGCAGAATTTCAAATTATGCCACGTGGCAAATCATATTTTCCAAATAATTCCATTAATTTCGATATTCCATCATTAAAATCACCATATTTATCGTTTATTTTTATAGATTTGTTTTCTAATTGGATAAAATTGTAAATTGAGATTTATTTTGTTGGTAATAATCATAAAGGCGGATGTCGTGTGAAAAGTCACAATAATGATAATAGAATCAAACAGGTGTATTATGTACACATACAGACTGAATGTGGACCTGTTGTTTAAAGAGAGTGGGGCACCGACCAAGACAGAAGTGTTGATGGCTGGTACGGCATGGCACCAAGTCAAGCTAACTTGGCGAAGGACATGCGGAGCCGCTCACACACAACACATTATAATATGATGTTGTTAATACTAATCTATAGAAAAAACCCCCATCTTTTACACAACAACAACAACAACAAAAAAAGCCACCACACACATGCTAATCACTCAATATATTATTATTTGGGTAAATTCAATGACCACAAAATCGAATACAGGGAATTGATTTTTTTCTCATTACAATTCGATAAATATTGGAAAAAACATAATGAAATATTGAAAACGTGACTTGAGGTTGAATTTAAATTACTAAAAAACAAGTAATATTTCAATTATTTCTATGGTAGATAATAGAAAATTACTGTTTGTAAATACAGATGAAATTCATGTTAGATAACATCATTTAAAAACGTTGATAATAATATTGAATTACGTTGATGTTTCCTGTTTTTTTTTTTCAAAAAATAACAAAAAACAACAAAAAATTACATATAGCGAAAGATTCATCCTACATATCAACCGAAAGAAGGTCAAAGTCTAGGCCAAGGTTACGTATTTATTTGATGACCACTCAAATTATGCAAGTATTTCCAAATTTAAGTATATTTACATCCAAGTTTTTGGTACTAAAATAAATAATTTATTTGTTTATTTGGGAAATTCCTTAAATTAACATTGTTTTCCTTAAATGAAGATTTCCAATTCAAATTTCGTGTCATTTTTAAAAAATTTCCATCTGCTGCGATCTATGTATAAATCTACAAACTAAACAGGGTTTTTCGTTTTTCTTATTAGCGATCATGTCCTACAAATAACGATAATATTACCAAATGCTGGAACTTAACCTTAAATTATCGAATAGTTAACCAACAATACTAGCGATAATTTTGATGTTGTTTTTTCAAATTAATTACGAAAAAAACCTATTTTTTCATAAATAAACTAATATTGCTCCAGTTGCGCATGTTCTTGTTTTTTTTTGTAAAAATTATTCTAAAAGGCATTAATTTCTCAATTCCAATAAAACTACAAATGCAACTTTAATTTTGCTACAATGATATTCTTTAAACCATCTTGGGTTACTCATGAAGGTAAAATCGTTAATAATGATAACTTCATTTATTTGTCATTGGTGTGTTTTAGGTAATAAACCGATTTTTTCGGTGGATATTCATCCAAAAAGCGGTCGATTTGTGACCGGTGGTCAGGGTGCTTCCGGTGGTTGTATCGTTATTTGGAATATAGCACCAGTACTATCTGAGAATGATGAAAATGATCCGAAAGTACCGAAAATGTTGTGTCAAATGGACAATCATTTAGGTTGACTTTTCTATTATTAAAAATTAATCAAATCTAATATTATATTTTGTGATAGCGTGTGTTAATGTGGTACGTTGGAGTAATGAAGGTCATTTATTAGCATCCGGTGGTGATGATAAGCTTGTAATGATATGGCGTCTAACTAGTGAAGGTAGTTCATCGATTTTTGGTAGTGGAAAAGTTAATTTAGAAACATGGAAATGTGTACATACATTAAATTATCATAATGGTGATGTATTGGATTTAGCATGGGCACCACATGATGGTTGGTTAGCATCAGGTAGTGTTGATAATACTGTTATCATATGGAATGCCCATAAATTCCCGGAGAAAGTTGCGGTATTAAAAGGCCATACTGGCATGGTTAAAGTAATCTTTTGTATCATTAGAATTTTGTAAAATATTAAAAAATTATAATTTTAAGGGTATAACATGGGATCCTGTTGGTAAATATATTGCAAGTCAATCCGATGATAAATCATTAAGAATATGGCGTACATCGGATTGGTCACAACAGGAAGTTGTTAAAGAACCATTTGTTGATAGTTCAGCTACAACACATGTATTACGTTTATCATGGTCACCTGATGGACAATATCTAGTTTCAGCACATGCAATGAACGGTGGTGGTCCGACAGCACAAATTATTGAAAGAGAGGGTTGGCGACAAGATAAAGATTTTGTTGGACATAGAAAAGCTGTAACATGTGTTGTAAAATTGATTTTTTTTTTGTTTTTTAGATTAATTAAAAAATTTTGTTGATAATTACAAATTATTGATTTTTAGAGATTTAATTCGAATATTTTAAAAAAAACACCAATTGGTAGTCCAAAAAGTCAACAATATTGTTGTTGTGCAATTGGTTCAAGAGATCGATCAATTAGTGTATGGTTAACATCATTAAAACGTCCATTAGTTGTTATTAAAGATTTATTTGATGATAGTGTATTGGATATATCGTGGAGTAATGATGGTTCATATCTATTTGCATGTTCTTGGGATGGTAGTGTAGCTTGTGTTTTATTTACACAAAACGAAATTGGGATTCCATTAACAATTAAAGAAAAAGTACAAATTTTTGCTAAAATCTATCATAATTCACTCGATTTTTCTTTTAATTTATTTGTTTATTTGTAGAACGATTTATATGAACGTGTTTATCACAAATCGTTACAAAAAAGTTGGAATTTAAATTTGACAGGTAGTCAAATTATTGAAAATCCTGAATTATTGAAAGCTATCGATGATATGAATGAAACAAATACAGTACAAAGTATAAGTGTTGAAATACCAAAACCGGCTATTAAAGATATACCAATTGAATCACCAAAATTAAATACAAGTAGTATTTTAGTGCCAATTAATAAACAAACAGAAACACGTTTACCATCTGGTAAACGACGTATAACACCAATGTTATTAACAACAGCACCAGCTTCTACAGCTGATACAACAACAGATACAACAAAAACAACATTACAAATACCAACTAATAAAGATACAAATAATAAAATTGCTGAAAGTGGAAAGAATAAAACTACATTTAACACCCAAACTGCTACTTCTTTGTAAATTTCGAAATTATCAAATGTAGAATTTTAACTAATTTTCTCTGTTATAGTTCTGCTAATAATCAAACACACAATTTACGCCCGCCTGGTGCACAAATTAATCAGTTAACTTGTTGTGAAGTACCCGGTGATCAACCTATAGTACAATTTATAAACATTCTAGATCCATTGAAATTAGCACCTGGTATTACAGCAACAAAAACATCTGGTCCTTTTAAAATCCAAGTATATCTCTCTTTCTCTCTCTCTACATTCTATTAGTTATCAATAAAATTGAATATTTTTATTAAAATTTTAGATAACAAATAATTGTCATAAAACATCAAAAGGTTCTCTATCTTGTATTGAAGTATTTAAAAATGAAAATGATAAAGAACCATTATGGGATAGTTATTTAGGTTCATCTATACGTTGTATGGCAGCAAATCGACGTTTTATTGTTATTTGTTGTGAAGATCTTAGTATAAATTGTTATAATATTAAAACTGGTGCAAAACCATTTCCACCAATTATAATTGATGATGTTGTATCATCATTAACAATATCACAAATTAGTTATTGTTTAATTTTAACAAAAACCGGTTTATTATATATGTGGGATTTTGAAACAATTAAAAGTCTATTAAGTCGTATATCAATACGTAGTTTATTAACTGGTAAAGGTGCTGTTAGTAGTTGTGGTTTAAGTTCAGCAAATTTACCAATTATAACATTAACTGATGGACGGGCATATTCCTATCTTAAAGATCTCCAAACTTGGTAATCAATTTTATGAGTTTTTCGACAATAATTATTGTTTTTTTTTTAATTAATTAATTAAAATAGGGTACAATTATCGAATCCATTGGATCCATTAACTAGAATCGGTGGTAATTTAATACGAAATATACCATCAAATCTACCATTATCATCATTACAACGATCGGTGACAATGCATGGTTCTAATGATACGTTACCATCAGGTGCTACATTGAGTTTTTTAGAAAATCAAATTACTGCAAGTTCGTTGTTGAATTCATTAGTTGAATATCGGCATTGGCTTCTAGCGACTGTTAATCATTTGCTCGATAAAGGTAATCAATGGGGGTATACCAAATTTATTCTAAATTCAACCAATATTATCTGAATTATAGGTCCAGAATGTCGATTAAGGTTAATCTTGGATGAATTATTAGGTCCTACACATTCATCGACGCGAAATACCAACAATACTGTTATGGTAAATTTAATAAATTACGATGATTAGCATTACTAGCATGTTTTTATTGTTGACTTTTTAGGGATTGTCTAAGCATTCGTTGTTGAAAGAAATTTTAGAAGTAATCAAAACGAAATTACCGTGGCAACGATTATATAAAGAATACAGTGAACAATTGGAATCGATTGGATGAAGAATCAGTTCAACAATTAATTTATTACGTTTTATATATTTTTAAGTTTTTAAATATAAATAAAAATCCTATTTTTGCCGTTTCTTCTCTTCTTCAACATATTTGGGTAAATCTTCTAATGGTTTATAATAAATATGTACAGTTTGTGCCCCGGCAAACATAGTTACTAGTGCTGCTGTTAGAAATGTTAGATATCTTGGCCACGATACACCGGCTGGCATTTTCCACTATTTTGTTTAATTTATTGTTGTACTGTTTGATTTTCGATTTCCAAAAGGTTTTTAGCTTGACGTCTCTTGAATACTTTATCTAAAACGTTTCAATTTACTATTATTTGTGTATTTTATAAAATTAGAGAGACTTACAAAAATTCGTTTCTCCTACATTCCAATTAATCATGGAAAATTCTAATGATGCCCCCAATAGGAAAAATAAAGGCAAAAAGCGGTAGATTCCGAATGTTTTTTTACCGGGCCAACTATTCAAAAATGATTGAATTCGAGGGTTACGTTTCATGCTTTGAAGAACAGAACGATTTTTGATTTTTGGGACACATTTGACAAATGTAACATAACCTAACTTTGTGGTTATGTAACAGCTTTTTTATTTTTCTATTAAAAAGTGAGACAATAGTTGAAAAGTAGGTAATCAAACTCAAATTATTAATTTTATTTGCGAAAATATGGGGAAAAAAACAGTTCTTCCGTATTAATAAAATAAAAATTCAAAAAATTCTTTTGCTCAGTTCCAAAGTTGATCAAGAGATGTCGGTGTAATCGATAAGTGTATTTCATACATTCTGGAATGCTTGTTCAAAGTAGCAGGCCAATAGAACTAGAAATATGAGGTTAGCATACTTCTTCTATGACAAGAATTTTCGAAGAGTTTTATTTGTAAATTGTAAATATGTAAAATTGTCTTCAACTAGGGTAAACATTTGAACGAATAATAAAAATATAAAATAGACAATGCGGAAATAACCAACTTTATCTGTGTTCTTTCGCTCTGCTTAATTGGATCCAAACGCTATTAAACGCGTACAATCGGATCAGGTGGTGTTCTTTCGGATCTTGGTATTATGTCAAAACGAACCATGATCCGTAATCCCCCTGCCCCCCTCGAACATGGAATTTTTATGATTCGAAAAATGGATCATGATTCGCTGTCATCATTGATGCGCAAAATAAAATAGAGGTTGCGCTGTTTGTACGAAACTATATGTATGGGCGGCATTTTGCAAACTCCAGTCATTGGAAATGAAGTTTCAGGTTATGATTATCGTTATATACAAAGACATTATATATATAGACACCAACAACATATACCTAATGCATTATCAGGCCTGGGACCAA
>JAZBGY010000369.1:0-68268 GCA_037414755.1 Lydus trimaculatus | reverse complement strand
TTATAAGAATACAGTTGATTGTTTTTCATTCTCATTTTCACATAATCAATTTTCAGTCATATGTAGTTCTTTAAGAGTTTATAATTAGCTAAAAATCTCGCGCCCTTATGCAAGCACAGTCCGAGGGGCCTTTCTGTGTTGATCAAAACTATAGAGAATCGATTTTTATAAGATATGTTAAATAAGTCAACAGAAATAAAAAAAAATAGACAAAGTTACATCCACAGGGAACCAGACCATATTTTGTGGTGGACGAATAGCATAATTTGCTAAAACTTCTATTGTTTTCATTCGGCTCTTTAGAAAATGGACTGTTTGGTTTATGATAATTTCTTATCCCTCTAGCCATCGTGATTAGGCTAATAAATGATATTGATATTGAATTAGTGGTATTATTAGATTTTTTTTTGTTTATCCGTGCTCAGGCCCCTTGCACTTGATGGCCTATCCGCATTGTTAACCCTTCCTATACAGCAGTTACGCCACTGGTTTCGGTCCAGAATTAGTCCACATACAACAAAAATATGCAGAATCTTTCTGTGAAACATGTTAATGCTGTTATATGATTTTTAATTCGCTTTTATTAGCCAACAATTTCGAGCCAACTAGTTGTTGTTATTGTTGTTACTATTTATTGCAACGTTATTATCAAAACCGAATGGTATTCGAAAAATTTTTCAAACTGTAAATTTATACAATTAAAGTTATAAATAAATCCGGTTTCATGTCTTTTTTTCTTGACTTGGCAAATAATTTTTTATCGTTTTTTTTTCTCGTGTGTATAGGTACAGATATACGATATTTTTTTACCAAATTGTCTCCTAAAGCGTAGAAAGCGGTTTTATAAATTTCGCAATACTGACAATGATAACAATTAATAAAAACGATCAAAAAATCCAAAAAAATTGCAACAAAAATGCAAACAAGAATGAAGCAAAAAACTGACCAATTAAATTGAGTGTTTACTATTTTACAATTTATAAAAGGTATGTAAGTCTTATACACGTGTCAAACAAATACTAAAAGAATTGAATAGATGATTACCATTGTGTATGTACTATGTATACATGTATGTATGTGTGTGTAATGAAGTGAGATAGATAGAGGTCAACAATACGCGATAAAAAAACTGAGGTTTGTACGGCCTTGATGACAAAAATAACACACTTCTTGAAATTTTTGTAGATTTTTGAGTAAACTTTTTTTGGAATTAGCTCATCAACCACACAAGCAAATTGAAAAAAAGCATAAACTTACCATGTGTTTTCTCTGAATGTGTTTAGGATTTGATTGAACAGAAGCTGGTCGGACTTGATTTTTGTTATTGTTATTGTTGTTATCGTTATTATTATTATTACTATTATTATTTTTATTATTATAAGGTCACGTGATTATCCTGTTGTTTTTTTTTATTTATTAAGAGAAACACACCACTACTTCGGCGGAAACACCGCGTTATTTTTAACTTCACACAGAAGAATAAGAAGTTACAGAAGACGGAGAAGATGAAGAAGATTAAAAAACAAAAAACAGAATGCCCACCAATTTCAGACGGATTTCGAATTACGATCCGGATTAAGTAGTAGTCTTGAGGCAAAAAAATTTAATTACTGTATTTAAGCTTATATTATATTAATACACTGATGAAGTAGAATTTAATTTGAATTTATTTGAAAAACTAGAAGAAAAAAAAATAAAACAACAATTTTTATTTGATAATTTTTTGTTTGAATAACAAACGAATTTTTCGCACTTTTATCTTGTCACTTATTAGTAAACACAATTTATTTAAATAGCACAACACACATAACTAAAGTTTGCTCAAGTTTTATTTATTCTCTAACATCTTAAACTTTGTTTAAAACTTTTTTATATCTCATCATCACCAATGAAGCTCTAGTTGCGATTTTGTTTTTTTCTCGAAAATAAAAAATCGTTTTTAGATTTTACTCAAGTTGTTTACCAAATAATGAGAATTTTACGTTCATTCAAACATTACGTGAATGTGTCTTTGAACTTACTACAATCGCGACTTCTCATCTATCTATCTAAATTGACCGTGTAGCTACGACTGCGATATTCTCATCAAAACCCGACTAGCCTGTTGAATGTTTTTATTATTATTTTTTAAATATTGTCATTGTTGATAGTGGCTACATCTTGACAAGCATTTGTACAACAGAAAATCACCTTCAAATGACTATCCCGCCATCTATGAACGACTTACAATACAAGTATAAATTTCCTGCAACAGCAGGACGAATAGAGCCAAACAATACAGTTTAGGAGATGAATTTTTAGGAATTGACAAATCATAAATCAACTAATTCGTATAGATATCTATATTTAATAAAATGAAATTGAATAACATCCATAAATTAGCATAAAAATATTGAAAAGACACGAGCCTTTGTTCTGAATACGTTTATCGAGTAGCACAAAGAACTTACAATTTTTAGGATACGATTACATTATCAAGTATATCGTCTTTCAGTAGACTTGTGCCTAAAAAAACTTGATAATCCAAGCATACTTTCGAGTAGCTTGTATCAACTTGCATAAATTGCACAATATTAACATTTCTAGTTGGATGGCTTCTTAAATAACTTGTCAAGTTACTCCATTTTTTCCAACGAATACAAGACGAATAAAAACTTGTAACAATTTTTGTAACAAGAAGACTAACAAGGGTTCGTGGTAAATGTAAACACTTTCACAAATTCTTGTTGAGTAATTTGTTATTTTCCTGCAAGTATTTGACCTAGTATTTCAACAAATTGTTTAGAGTTTCTACCCTCCTTGCATACCTTAGAAATAGTACAGTAACTTAATAAGTTCTCCAAGAATTGGTTGAACTTGAGATTTCAATATTATACAAAAACTTTACATATTTTCCAAAGTGATATAATTCGCATGAAGCTGTGTTTACATTATCAAATTTTACTTGGTACAAGTCAGTTTTAACAAGGAAACTTGATAGTGTAATTATTGTTCTGTAAAGAAAATCTTTGATAATATTCTTGCAATTAGATGCGTTTTCTAGTTCACTGTGAGAAAATTTGTCCGAATTTCTATCAGACAGAAGGTTACAAGAAATTTCCGCGTGCAATCGGCAATGCGGGAAATTTTCCGCTAGCTTCTCGCACTCATCTATTGGTCAAGTAGCAAAATTCTCTCGAGTTTTTACTTTAAAGGCGGATTAACTCGCCGAATTTCTTGCACAAGAAAAACTCGCTACAAGTTTTTCTATAATGTAAACAGGTTAAGAAGAAAGTCGCGTAAACTCGCTGCGAGTATCTTCCTGTGGAAAAACGGGTTAAAAATAAAAATCAAACTGATTGATTCTTACAAAAAGGACGATTCTTTGTGCAACTCACTTGAACATGATTATAAGTTAAATATATTCTGACTAGACAACAATTTTTTGTATATCAATACGAAGTCCCACAAGAATAAAGGTATTTTTGTTTATACTGTTTAGAACTAAAGAATGAATTTCGAAAAGATATATTGTTTCCGCTCATTGACAACTCTAGAATACTCTAAAGATTTCCGAGCAGGATAAACAACTATACTTTAGCCAAGATGTGACAGAAATAAGATTTATAATAGGCGCTCCCATTTATTTTGAACTTTAGTAAACGAAAGAGCTGTTCAGATTAAATACAATACCCTTACTCTTGGCATACATTTAACAATCACAAAATAATAAATACACATTATACATGTAGGTACCTATGGAAAAAAAAGACAGATTCCCTTAAACACAACTGTCGGTCTCTTGTGGTTTTGTTATTTTTAATAGCGGTGTCGAATCAGCCCACGGTATTACTTCTTCAAATTCAGGAAATCGTGTTAGATCATTTAAATTTTGTTTGTTATGTGGACTAGCCGGTGCTGAAATTGTATGAATAATTGAACAATGCGGTACAATTAATTGTTGTGTACATAAACTTGGTACACTATTACATGTAGATCCTTGTTGTTTGATATTTTTATCATCTTTATATAACATTGATAGTTGTGATTGTGCTAATGTTGCTGCTGAATTTGCTAAATTCTCAATACATGGACATGAACTACTGGATGTTGTTGTTTTCAACATATCACTACAGCAATCTAATGAATTCTCTTTTAATGAATTTGTTAATTTTCTACATGGACTACTATCATTTATCACTTCAAGTAGATTTGTATCGTTTTTCTTCTCTAAATGATCACCACTAGCAAAACGTAATTTTTTTGGACTTTCAAATGATGAACACCGTGGTATTGGACTATTTTTATTTTTCAATGAACTACGTGTTACAATCAAATGTCCATTACTATCCATTTGGCCGTTTGTATTATTCACCATTTTTCCTGCAGCTTTCATACGACGTGCCTCGCGTTCTTCTTTACGTATTTTAGAATAATATGGATCCTCACTAATTAGCCAATAAGTCCGCTGGTCACCTTTACCTTTTATTGAAACAATACCACGCTCTACTACATTGTAACCACCTAAACTTACTAGAAGATCTTTACATTCTTTGCTACAGTGGATTTTTAAAGCTGTAAAATTTATAGTAAATCCAAGTATATATAGAAATAACAAGAATAATACTAACGAACTCCTGTTGATTCCATTCGACTGGCTGTATTGACAGTATCACCGAAAAGGCAATAACGGGGCATTTTTAGGCCGACGACTCCGGCACATACCGGTCCTAAAAGTTTCAAATGTTATTCAGTTATTAGAAATTGAATTTCTAAGAAGTGAATGTTGCGAATGCAATTGAAATGAATATTAAATAGAATTCTGTCATAGGTTGGTTTGAATTTTGAATTGTAAATTCTCAACGTATGTCAACTATAATAGTTATAGCTTTCACACAATATACCACAACCTGTTAAATTGTAAATTCAACTACAATTCAACGATAAAAGAAATACTTGACTTTTATCAATTACTGAACGTAATAGAAACTTACAATGTTAAATTGGGGTAGATAGTTGGAAAATTGCTATTCTTTGTACTTGTTCAAATCTTTTATATGTTTAGTTGGATTTGGATAATGTTAGAAAGACTTTATAAATACCTGAATGTATACCAATTCTGAGCATTAGTTTCTCTTTAGGACGATGTCTAATAGTGAACTGTTTAACTTCAGAGAGTAAATGTAGCGACATCGAGGCAATTTCAGCAGCATGTTGATTGTCATTTTGAATTGGAAGACCGCTGACCTGAAAAACAGATTAGAAGAATATCCACAGTATCCGTTTATTTATAAAAAGAAATGTCTTGTTGAACAATTTCACAACATAATTCATTGGGAAACTCAACCGTAATAAGCACAACTTTATTAATACGTTAATAATAAAAACTTCAACCACTTTTCAGTGAATGGCGTTTTTATTAGTGTATGTGAGATTGGGCGCTTTTTTTTCATGAAAAAGTGCGATAAATGAAATTGAAAATTCTTACTTACCACCATATAAGCATCTCCTATTGTTTCTACCTTGTAAACGTCGTAGTTTTCTATTATCGAGTCGAAACATGTGTAAAGATCGTTAAGAAAATCCACTACCTGGAAATAATGTCACAATATGATGATAAATAGGCATATTTCAATAGAACGAAAAATGTCAACAAAAAAAAAGTCAACTGTTAACCGAGAAAAATCCTTCTTTTCGCTATTCGTTATTTTTATTTATTTAGGAAGAAGAATGAAGTGTCGTTTATTTGGCGCCTAGAATACTATCATTCGGAAAATATTAATTTATTATGTGTGAGAAGCCTTTATCGAAACTGGAACGCTGTTGCATTGTATCTTATCTTGGCTTAATGCAGTACTTATTTAATTACATTTAAATCGGAAAGTTTCATTTACCTGTAATGGTGTGCTCTCAGCTGACATGCCCGTAAAACCGACTATATCGCTAAAGTAAATAGTGACACAATCGAAATGTTCCGCTTCAACTTTGTTGCCCCGTTTCAATTGTTCAGCTACAGGTCTGGGCAGCATCTCATAAAGTAGAGCCTCTGAAATTTTCCAATTAATATCTGTTTGTTTTTTTTCTAGATTAATTAACTTGTTTACCAGTTTTCTTTTTCTCTTCTTGTAATTGATCTGTACGTTCATCAACTAATACTTCCAAATTATTTGCATATTTTTCCATCATTGCCATCATATTGTCGAAAATATTGGGTTTCCTTAGAGAAAAACAAAACAAATCCGCTTATAATAAAGTATGACTGAATGTTTTGGCAACGTTTCAAAATTAATTTGATTGTAATCGAGTCAAAGTGCCCTCCACAGTCGATAATAATTTATCAGAAAAGTTTGAAAATACTATTGACCATTATTATTAAAATATTCTTCAATAAATTCTTAGAATAACAAGAAAAAACTTACATTCCTTTCCTTAATGGTCTCAATTTCGTCCGTATACATTTAAAATCTGGTCTGTCGTCTGGATTTTCCGCCCAACATTCCTTTAAACAATCTCTAACAAAATCAAAGCTATTTTCTAAAGCTTCAAGGGCTGGTCTGAAAATGTGAAAAGTTTTCATCAAAGAAGAATTACCAATTTAGATGAAATTAGTTTGAAACCTAAATGGTTGTGAGCCGGTGTTATGAATCACTCTATTAAGTATTTCAACATAAGATAACTCTACAGTACCGAATGGTCCATGTCGACTGTGTAACTCATATAAAATAATGCCAAATGAGTAAACGTCACCTTTTTGAGTACCATTTGGGTATGGTTCACGTGACCGCAATAATTCTGGCGCTCGATATAGAAGATCTGTAAGATTACGTATAGATAATTGAATTTTTCTAAATAGGATAAGATCCAAATGTATACGGTTTTTTTTTTCTTTAGAAATAAAGGAAAATGCGAAAATAGGAAATTTAATGAATATAATCGGATATTGTCGATTTTTTGTTATTTTCGACTAAATCCAATTTTGTTAAATATGATTCGTTTATTTCTATTCTCTTTCAATAGAGAACATGAAAGTTTTTACTAACTGTAACATTTATCCTTGGCTTTGACTGGATCTTTAATACTTGGTTCTTCAGCACCCTCCTTGAACTCTCTCAGTCCGAAATCAGACAGTTTAACAACCCATCTAGAATCTACTAAGCAATTCCCTGTGTGCAAAACCCCGTGAAACCGTATTGGAGAATCATGAAGATAAATCATGCCCTGAAAGATGCACAAGTGCAAAGATTAAATCTTGTCAAAATCTATTCGATATATTTCCATTTTACCCTTAAAATATCGCCAACCAAAGATGCTATAAACATATTGTCAAGTTTCACGTCTTCATTTTCAAGAATATCCTGTTATATACATAAAGTACGAATTGGAAATTTAACAGATTATAATGTCAAATTTTGAATGGTTGATGAAATTTACCTTAAGACTACCTCTTGTGCAATATTCAGTAACAATGCAAATATTCGGAGGATCTGTACATGCTCCAATGAAGGCGTTCAAATTGTCATGTCGTAAATCACGCATCTACAACAACACATAATGATCCATAATGTCGACTCTTATCAAATTATTAAATACCATTTTCAATTCTTTCTTCATTTCCCTTGTTATATCAATTGATTTTTTATGGACCTTCTTAATAGCAAATACACGGCCTTTATAAATTCCGATTTGTGTGAATATGGTTGAATAACGAAAATCAGCATCCGGATTTGAACTTAACGATACCTGACTAGTCCTTATTAATGGATGAATTGACTAAAGGAAAATCTCGAGAAAATCAATATACTTTCAATTATATGAAATTCAAGACTTACTCTCGTAGTCTTTGTACCTAATGAATTTGTGTTCGTTTCTTCGTTAAGCTGTATATCTTTAAAATCAACTTTCCATAATAAGCTATCCAATTCTTGTTCGTATTTCCAATTACGGTAAAGTATAAGGGAAATGATGAGAAAAACAAGAAAAGCACCTCCTGTTACACCGGTTGTTATCTCCATTGTATGAGCTTTTTGAAGAATTTAAATTCATTAATTCGGTATGTTTCACAAGCATTAAATTTAACATAGGGATCTTTATTAAAATCAAATTAGGGATTTATTTGGAAAATGCAATTGACAATTAAGATCTAATTGTGGACACAATTTCAATTTTATAAGGAACTATACTTACTAATGCACTTTTCACCACCAAAACCACAAACAGGAGCTGATATTGGTGGTTGGCCTGTTATCCAATCGATTTCATCAGTCATGTAAAGCACCTAAAATTGCCATTTTGTATAGTAAAACAATAATATTTATTTAAATAATTGATAAAAATCACGTTCAAGTTTCAAATAATATCATGTTTTATTTGAATTTAATTCAATTATATTTGGTTTGTAAATACTTAGTCAGCAATAATGAATTGCAATAAATAAGAGGTGAATATAATAAAATCTAGACATTCGCGACATTCGCGATTGATTTTCCTATGGGAAAACAATGAAAATTATCATGGCAATGTTAATATTGAGTGCTTCTTTGTTCGATGTAAGTCTTTTTTATTCCGATTTATTTGTATTTAATATTATAAATAAATATAAAATTGTAGACGATTCTAAGCGGTAGTTCAAATGTGATCCCCACTCGTCAAGAACAAGCGAATCTTTTAACGAACGTTCAAGAAGTTTTCGATCAAATTAAACTTCTAGTTAGTATTGAAAGTAATGCAACAGATGAATCAGTAATTGGTGATATTGAGAAAATTGTAGAAAGAGCCCAAAAACAACTTACTTTAATTGAAGATCTCACATTAACCAGTAAAAATTTTCAATTCCAAAAAAATTATTCAAATTCACTAAAATGATACGTTTAATTTACAGAATTATCGTTTAACAATAATGCCGTTTGTATGTTAGATTCGAAAACAATGATACAAGATTTAATACGACGGGGTAGTCAAGAATTGGACGATTGTGTAGATTCGTGTTTTGATGCAGTTACAACAAATTCAGATCAATTGAAAAATACAACAGAATTTGCAACAGGACGAGGTGAACATTTCCTTAATACATTACGAGATTGTAGCAACAAGCCTGGATTACAAGTCATCAATTGTTACAAAAAAGTGATAGCAAACGATGTAATCCCAGTTAAAGAAATGTTATTACAAGCTATAGATAAACATAAAGGTGCACATTTACGCATGATACAAATACGTAATGATGCAAATGATTGTATTGATAGAGTGATTGATCAATATTATTTTGAAGCGTCTGGAATTCTAGAAGATGCTTTAAAATGTTCTTAAATCATATCCTACCTACTCATACTTTTTATCAGAAAGACTGACTGAATTTAATTTAAAAAATAAACAAATATTTACCTTAATATCAATCATAGGAGTTCTTAGCAATATTAAATTAAAGAGAATTAATCCAAGTTCCTTACCGGTAATCGAGAATCTGTACGTCGTATAGAGAATACACCTACTGGAAATAATCCAAATTCTTCTTCATTGTTGTATGGTTTTCGTGCGATTAGCGTATAATTACCTTCAGCATCACCATTTTCGTCCATATAAACAATGTACCTATAAGTAAAAGTAACAGAATAGGTAGAAATTGCTCCTGCCTTTAACCAAAACATGTTCGGGTAATAAAATTTAATGCATTACTTTACAAGAATAATGATAGATTCCATCAATATGTTAAAGAGCAAACAAACAAAAAAACAGACGAGTTTTATGCTTTTTGTGTGGTTAATATGCGACGATTAAGTTTTATCTCTAAACTTTTTTCAATTCGGGTATGTGAACACGAGAATCTCTAAAATAATAGGAACGGGTCACTAATCGTTAAGAATTCATTAATTATTTTTAATTAGGATGTAGTATTTTCAAATAGAAACTATTAAAAATTCTGTATAAAAATTTCGAATAAATTTTATATAATCCCTGCTTTTGTTTTTTTTTTTAATTTATTAGTGTGCACGTCAAATATTTCCCGTAATCCCAACTAATTTGAAACGACATCGAGACTTCTTTATAAACTTTACGCGAAATTATAAAAAAAAATGGAGTAAAGAATGTCAAGAAAGAGAAGTAGAAAGCTAGCAAAAAATTATATTAAAAAACGGATTCTGTGAATTTATTTTCTGCAAGATTTAGTTAATTTAATACAAATTTTTTTGCAAATAACAAAGAAATACTTTACCCCATAGCACTTTTATAGTGGGTTCCTTTCATATGTTCAATAATTGCTGTTCCATTTCTCGGATTTTCACCATTGTCGAGAATCTGAATTAAAGCTTGAGCATAAAGATGAACAGCATCGTACAAATAAGCAGCTTCAGCCCTAATCTGAAAGAATAAACAACCAACTAATCAGTCTCTACTGCTGTATTTAGTTGTTAAAACAACTAATTATAAATTTGAAAATTTGACACAACTGTTGAATTTATAAACTAGAAGATAGGAGTATTTACCCTCTTTGCACCACCAACATAGACCAATGGATTAGGGAAATTGAATGGTGGTCTCTCCATATACGAATTTACTAATACTGTAAAGTTTTCAAATCCAACAGGACTAGATGGAACAACACCTAAGTAACTTTGAAAGGCTCGTTGTGCTACTGGATCTGTTTCATCACGTAAAAGACCACGCATATACTTCGATGGATTTTCACTGTCATATTGTTCAATATCAACACCAACAACGAAATAATCACCTGAAAAAAGGTAATTTCTAGAATTACTAGCAACATAATTTTCTATAATTAAACAAAATTTAAAAATAGACACAAACAAATGTAAATTAAAATTAGTAAATCTGTCACGTAAATTTCAGTACTAAAGATGTGGGTGATAAATTATACATGTCAGTTTATCGTACCCACAGTGTATTGAGCAATTAGCCCTCACACCATGATGGTGACGGTCATAACAGCATCTTAACACAAAATTCATCCAGAATCATGTCTTGAATAATTAGCAGCTAATTTAATACAATTTGTTGGAAAATTTTGACCTTATTGACAAAAGAAAATTGATAATCAACTAAGTAAACCTTTTTGTTACTTATCGTTTGTAAGGCAGCAATATTTTTTCCTAGTAGTTGCTTCCATGAAAAATGTTCTTTTGATCTTACCGTTTTAAAAAAAAACACAGTTGCTAAAGAGATTAAATATTAGTTAGGAAACCGAACCGGAAACAGGAACTATTAATGCCTCCAAGTTCGATTTAATTGTTGTATACTCCATTATCCCTCTATTCGTTATCTTTGCAACTTTAATAATCGATAGCAAAACGAATTCGAAACGATAGAGAGGAAAGAGGAACAGAAGTAATATTATGTTGTATTTCAACAGCTGTCGTAATCATACAAAATACATATGGATATGGATGTACAACTAGAATCTCTTTCTGTCAAAGTCGATCGAAATTGTTCTAACATTATTTACAAATGGATTGAAATGATTCAAATAGACGTAAATTTAAATAATAAAAGTTGAAGGAAGAAGGAAAAATATGATAAAAAACAACGAACCTTTATCGAACAATTTCTTCTCTTCCATTGCAACCATAAGTCCTAAGTGCTCATAATAGTGGCCCAAAATTACGAAAACTGCAACGATTAAGTGAAATTTAATATTAAAACTTTCTACATTTACTATAAAACATCACTAATCCATGTAACTATAAATTTCAATTATGAGAATTTCGAAATTTTCCAGCACATTATTTCAAATGGGATATTTGAGACTCTGCATCTTACAATGTTTGATGTGTTCTTTTTGTTATTATTTCTTAACAATTGTTGAAGTTATTTTTCAACAATATATAGATTCCGTAATGTGTGTATCTGTTTACATTACAATGAGTGCGAAAGAAATGCTAGAAAATATTCAAACAAGTTAAAATAAGACAACAGATACTCACTGTATTGTAATAATGCTATCTGTCTAATTTAGAAGGTTCACGTTGTGATGCTTTCGCACTCATCATATTCTAGATCAGCGGTTCTCAAACTTTTATTGTCACGAAACCCTTCAAAAGACATTTTTTTTATATAATCGATGCTTAATTTGTTTTTTGAAATTTTTGGCTGGCACCCCAGAAGGCCTTCGTGAAACACAGTTTGAGAATCTCTATTCTGGACTGCATATATTTTTGCGACAAAGAGTATAAGCGAAAAGCTTCAAAGTAATTACAATTTTAAACTCATACTGTCCTTTATCTGTTTGGAATGGTTTTGTATGTGCTTTGATGTTTCAAAAAAAGTATATAAAAACCTCTTACTTCTTGTATTCCGATAGGTCTGTTCGACTAAATCATAAAATGGATTTTCACTGTATCCATGATGATACGGTGTATCCCAATATTTGGTTGTAATAATCGTTATACCAGCTGATGTTAACGTTTGTAAAATGATTGTTGCAATATTATCAAATTCAAAATCTGCCGATTTTAAATATAAAAGAACAACCTATAAAATCCTTAGAATTTATTACAAATTCTTCTATTTATTAGAATTAAATTACTTACTTGTGTCCAATTAAATGCAATTAATACAGAAGCCACTGATTTAGAAATTTGTGTATCAGGTGGTCGGGTACGAGCAAATGTTGGAAATTTCGTTTTATCTGATGTGGAATAATGTGTACAAAACTAGAATAATGGTGAAGTACACAATTAATAATTCAATTGATTAAAATTTGAAAATTAGTTAATTGAAATTAATATTTGTTTGATAAATGATTTTGTTGATCAAATAAGTGTGTGGAAAATCAATGGTTCATTGTACGCACTAATCACTGTCATCTGAAAATACTGAAATAGAAAATGTTGCGTGCTTTGAGCTTATCATTCTGAGAGTCAATTCAAAGTTTTCTTCAACAATTGAAATAATCACGCTATCAAAATTAACGTAACTTACAATTTTTAATTGTAATTAAAGTAAAAACAAAAAACTAATTATTTTGAAAAATAAACTCGTGATTAAAGGAAAATGTGTGACAACATTCCCAGTATGATAATTTACAGTTTTCCTATTTGCGCGTTCTCTATAGAGAAACTTATAAAAGTGCCAAGTAACTCGCTGCTTTTATTAGATCTTTTTGATTACTGGAAACAGTTCTCGTATCAGATGACAGTGTCTAATAAGTAACTTATATTGGATGATTAATGATGCTTCTATAGAAACAACAATCATAATTTTTTGGTCGTTATAAAGATGCAAATATTTAAAAAAAAATCGCCTATTGTTGTCACTCTAGCAGTGGATATTACAACTTCGACAAAGTTAGATTGAATTCCATCTGTCGTATTATATTCTGATATGTAGAAATTGGTATTGTAGTAAAATTTGGCCTATTTCCAATGGAATTTCGATATATTCTAGGGTTGCAAGCTCTATAGTTTATAAAAAAAAAAAAAAATAGGATCGATTTGTTAAATCCAATTAAGTTTGTCGAAATTACAAAAATTGTTGGCGCATCCACCATTTTGCTATACACATTCAAAATATTGCTGATATTATATTATTATCATTACTATTATCATTATTATCATATAATATCGTTATCGCATAAAAGCTTATATTTTGCTTACATAAGAGATCATTGGTAGATTGAAAGCAGCTGCCATGAATGCTTCATGTTCACAGGTCTCTTGTGGTCCAATATATACAGAGATATTTTTCGTCCATAAATCAGCTGTCTTTTGTACACTAATCACTTCATCACCATATGTTTCAGCAACAATAAAATCAAGTCGATGACCATATCGCTGTGCCAATACTCCTCTATTAACCTCTTCTACAGCTAATGATATAGCACCGGATATTGTTAAACCAGGACGTGGATATTCTAAATCACCAGGACGTCGTTGTGAACCAGTTATATAACCAATTGTAAATGTTTCTGTATATGTTTCCGGTAATATTACTGTGATTATAATAAATACTTCAATCATTTCTGTAAAGAATAAAATTGAAGCATGTACTTATCGACATATAATTATAGCTGTTTCAGTACACTCATACATTCCGACGTGGGGGAAGGCAGTACAGATTAGGATTGATAACCTACTTGTGGGCGCAGTGTTGAAATGAGAGGGAAATATGTGTAAGCTCCACCTCACAAATGTTTATGTCGAGTAAAAACAGTGATAATCTAGAAACATGCAATTTAAGCTTTTCGTATGTTTGATAAAAATTAAAATTTCATGTTAATATTTTGTGTAAGTACATTATGTGTATGTGTGCGTTGAAAATAAAGTAATCCAAAAAAAAAATCAGCCCCCTGTTGTGGCTCTAAGTGGCACTCAAGTGGTTGGTGCTTTGAAATATTAACTGGCGACTACTTTGGTAGCGTTGTTGTTGTTGTTACTGTACAGTCGTTGACCTCCTTATGCTACGACATTGATGATGTTATATGGATTTTGCATTTTACTAACGTTTTTCACTGCGCGATGCAATTTTCCTATAATAGCCTTATCTAAATAACATGTAGAGTACGTGTGTAAAGCATCCCCTTTTAATGTTAAAACTAGATAAAGAGCTTTGTGTGCTGTACATTTATGCAAAATAGAATAAATAAAAACAATGATTAATGGAGTTAATCTAAGCTAATAAAAACACATAATCGTCAACACCATTAGAATTTAGGTTACTAGGAAATGTGTAATTTTAAAATAATCCGCAAACTACATTAATCGCTCACAAATAATAAATGAAACATATTTAAGACATAAACTAACACTTCTAAAGTAATTTGATTATATTTACTTCATTTACTGTTAGAGATATGTATATGGTACCTACATCTATATGAACCACAACTGTAAACAAAATAAAACTTTCCAAATGATGAATAATAATTATTGAAGTTTGTTAATCAACAAGAAGCATGCCAAAAATTGTTTACTTATCAAAAGCGTTGAAGTTGTGCTCATCTTACCGGAAAATTAGTAGGTCTGAATTATCTGCTTGATAAAATAAATATCTTTCAGTTAAATTCGGCTACCTAAGCTGTATTAAATTTGAGATAAATTTAACTTATACTACGCCCATTTCGCACTGATCCGCCTGACTTTAAAGCACCAACAATCAAATGCTAAATAGTTGGGGAAGTGACATAACCGGAAGTTGCAAAAGTGTACCTATACATATACATTTGCACCCTTTCAACCAGTTTTATTGTTGAAATCCTAATGTTTTAGAAAACTCTGATTATTTCGTTAATACAGTGGTTAGTTTCTATATGGAATTTATGTTTAATCAATCAAAGTTTCTTGATATTCTATTAAATCTAGGAAATAATATTATAATTTTTGAATCGATAACTTCCCGAGAGCAATTTTAGAAAATTGGGAAATAACCAAATAATGTTGTTTGTTCCGGTTTCCTTTTATGTTGCATAAAACGTTTAGAATCTCATCTTTATGTATAAAAATAGCCTGAATAATTTCGTTGTAAAAATTCATGATTTGTTTTCTCTTTTTATAAGATTTCCCACCAATACACAGATAAAAGATGGTAAGGTATTCATCAAAATGTAAAATAACACCAATAAAAACAGATATGTGTATTGATTATGTGCAGTGGAATGTTGAGTGACTGAAATTTTGTACTTTCTGCTTGTCTAAGTTAATTTTCTATATGGTCTAGTCTAGTTCTTATCGCAAGACTAACCTACATAAAACCGGAAAGCAGTTTTTTTTTAAGTAACAGTCTAAATATAAATTTAGGTACCTAATTCACTGCAAATAAAGTTCAAGTAATAGACATAAAGGAGTTGAGTTTATAAATATTAAAGTGGATTTATAGATAGACTCTATTTTGTATTTTTACATTCAATTCGATGTTGAGATTGTTGCAAATAAAATTAGAAATAGTTTGTAATAGTACCAATTTTTCACATTTTAAATATCTGCAATTTTGTGTAATTTTCCACCAAAAAAAAAAATGTAAATTAATTGATAATTGTCGGGTCAAACACCACATACACTAAATATTCCTTAATAAATCCCATATATACAGTATGCGGCAACAAAATAGACACGTAGGAAAAAAGTATCAACCCCACCCACTCCAATCTTTCACATTAGGTAGAATGAGATAGCAACAGGCATTTGCCAGGAGCATCAGCAGCATTATGAAATTTCCAGGCAACTACTGTATCAGAGAAAGAGGTATGGGTGACGTTTGGTTCCAAAAACCCGTCTCTCAGCCCAGTTTATGATTGTGAGAGTAGGTGGTGTTGATGCTTTTCCCTATGTACCGATTTTGCTGCCCCATTCTGTATACTCTCTATCTCTAAAACTTTCGTGTACATATATATAACGCGATATACTTAAATCACCATTTACAGTTTCCGGCGATACATAATATTGTAATAAATTAATTTGATATGTAAAACGCTTTATCTATTTCTTTAGTGCTTTGTTGCTATATAGCTATATGTATATGTTTAATTTTTGATGCGGGACAATTCTAAAAATTTAATACCTCTATACATATACACACTCAAATTTGTTGTTGTGTGTGTGAGTGTGTTGTGAATTTTTGAATAATTTGTAAATTTAAATGCAAAACTAGTCAACATGACATTACTACAAGGCGATTATATTAAATCGAAAAATGGAAGTGCATAAAATTTTAACATGATTCTCATTTGTACATTGATAAGAATGAATAACAAACACGTCGATGCTTTGAACAGTAAAATTAAATTCCATTACAGTTATTTTTCATTACAATATAGAAGAAATTAAATAAACGTTTTATAATTGTTTGGTTAATTTAATATTGAGTTTACAAAATTATGTTCAAGAGGAAATTTTATTAATCTCGATCTCTCTTTCTCTCCTTCTATCTCTGTTCATTCAACATATTTCAGAGTGTTTAATTTTCCTACTGTGGACCATTTATTTGTCAACTATAGAGAAATGTAACTATCTTATAAACACGTATATTCGAAATTTATCCCAAACACATCTCCCCTATTGTTTTTACTGTTTCTTGCTTTAAAGGAATTTCTAATATTTTACGAAGAATTCGATATTACATTCCCTATTTTTTCGAATGCAATTTTTTCAATAGAATGTCATGAGATTTGAGTATTATCCATATGATAAGAGTAGTTCATTAAATTGATCCTCAAGTTGCGTGTTACAACAATAGTCTCATTTCAATTCCTCTTTGTGATTTTAGAACTCAAGTTGTTTGATATAACAACCACAACAATCCACCACTGTTATCAGATAAAACATAGTTCATCCCTTTTATATGTATACACAACTAGTTTAGTTATAACTAGAAACTTTAATAATAAGTTGTCCATCTAACTTTACCACTTTCAGTTCATTCAATTTTAGTTAAACTATAGCGACACCACTTTGTTTACTATTTCTATTGTATTTGTAGAAAAAGGTCGGAAAAACGATTTAAAGTTTTTTGTAATAATTTATGAACAATAACAATTGTAGAAATTTCAATATCATAAACAGGCAATAACAACAACAATCATATAAAAGACTGCTTGTATTGTTATCCGATCTATATTGGGTTGAATTGAGTGCATTCAAGTGTGCAAATTTGAGATATTTTGAAAATAAATGGGTAATTAATTTTAAATGTAAATAATGTGTGGGGAAGCAATGTAATTTTTCAGCTGCTATCTATCTAAACCAACTGAAATTTGATCGATAAGAAGTTTGCTGAATAAATTTAAATATTGCTAGTAATTAGATTTTGTTCGATTAATTACGAATATTTTGATTTCGTATTGCATTAAACTACAAATTTCTTTTATGGAACGAATCAGTTTTTATTAAACAACAACTCAATACCTATTAGAAATTCTTTTAGTCTCGGTATATGGAAATAGATAGAGGAAATGTAATTTTCTTGAATGAATGCTAATGATTATTCATCTTCACCATTAATATCACTTTGTGGCTATTGTTGTCGAGGTGGAATTTTTTATTTTCAAACACTCTCGCAAAGATCCCGTTTTATTAATTTTTATATTAAGTTCAGTACAAAAGTTGAAGCTTTTCTAGATTCTTAAGAGCACAACAACAAAATGAAAAATTCTAATACTTGAATAAAGTCAATATTTATTGAAGTAGAGAATTATATTTTATTGAGACTTTGAAATGAATTTAGGTGAAAACTGTGTAAACTTTATGGAAAATTAAATACCTGATTTGAAAATTTATATAAATAAATGTTATAAATTTCAACTATTGTTGAAAATCAATCTTAGATAGTTTTTCTCTTCAGAAAGATTTATTGATAGTTGACTGTAATTTGAAATTACAAATAGGTGCATTTGATTCGCCAAGTTGTTTGTAGAATAATAAATATAAGTATACGAAAATCTACAGTCTTTAGAATATCAATAAATGCGCCCTATTTCAACAAATTCTTCTTGTTGTTCAATATTTCGTAAGCTGTTACAACCGTTACAGTTATATTCGAGATTTATATTACTTTACTATGACTTAATTCTGCTCCAATTATACACGACAAGAAAATTAGATTGTATCATAATATTTATGAAATTTATTTTTTTCTACTCTATATAATCTAACTGATTTGATGACGAAATAATTGTCATTTTCAAACAAATACTTGGTCGATCTGCTGCGATACTCGTAATTAAAAGAAAGAAAGTTGATTTGTTTCGACATAATGAGAACAACATAAAATAGAAATTCTTTTTTTTTTCGGTAATATTTTATGACACATTTCAACTTACCCTTTCAATAATAAATTTGTGGAAATTTTGTATAAAACCCTATCTATAAAGTTGATAACTTGATTTACATGAATATGAAAAAGTTTTTTATATACGTTAAGGGGAAAACAGTTGGCACGTGTTTCTAGTAGTGCTGAAAAACACGTCAACAACCGACGAACGACTGGAATAAACTGACGCTAAAAGGCGCTCACCGTCGATAGATAATAATAAAAGTTGGGAAAAAGGCACCAACGAAAACCAGGACACTGATTGCGGACTATACCTACGTACACTAAAATTGTTTGAACATCGTAATATCGCTAACTTAATTTGTACTATACGTGAAAACAGATGTGCAGAACCGCTTTAAGACCACGGCGAGCGGGGCACAAGTCCAGCGCTTTCAGGAGCCCTGCAATGTCCTGTTTCGTTTTAAATTACATGTGAAGAAATATTTAATTAGGAAAATATTTGGATTCAAAAATGTAAGGACATCGATTTCTTAGCCATATTTCCACAAGTTTCACTTGACGTATTTATACTATACGTAAGTTTCAGGCGAGTTTTCTCGTGTAAATTACCCGGCGAAATATTTTGCTATAAAACTTGTTAAAAACTTCCAACTAGGGTGTATGCTTTACAATTTTCTGTTTGATAGAAATTCGTATCAATGTTCTCGCCTTGGCGGAAACACTGAAAAATTCGAAACGTAAAAGTCTATGGGGCTCTCAAAAATTTTTTGCCTCGTCTTCAGCACAGACTTAGAACGGTCCTGTATACATGTGTCTGTTTGTATAATCATCAGTGATCGGTCATAGACATAGTAATCAAAAATCCACTTTTATATAAGACATATTCCTGTATTTGACGAGAGTTAAAAAAATACCAATTAGTAATGTCTCAATGTTAATTAAATAATAACTTGTTTAATAATTAAAACCAGCAATAACAATTTCAACGTCACGAGAACATAGACAATTTGTAAATTTAACAAGTTGGCAAATAGATCCAGTTTTCAGTGGTGATTATGAATAAAAGCATTTCAATACTTTTTATATGAAAACTTTCAACAAAATGTAAAGTTTTACAAATATCGACCAGTTACACAAATGAAAGATGTTGACAATTAATAAGTTTCAAGTAATCTAATTGTAAAATAATAATAAAGATGGTGTTATCCTAATATCTACAAGATTTTTAATCCTTTATCTTCTTCTGACTGGAATCTATAATTAAATATAAATAATATTCAAATAGTAGTCAATGCTCTACGGAGAGTCAAATGTTTTCTAACTGTTCCTAGAGAATTGACTTGTGTGTGAGATTTCCACTAAAATTATTTAATTTGCTTCAACTAGAAGCTCATTATCTACAATAAGTTCTGCTCAATGGTCAATCTTGTGGCGCTACAAATGTTCAGATTAAATCATCACTATTGAGCTATTAGTTTGATTTGATTGATCATCAGCACTTTTTATAGTATTATTATCTATCAAACTCGAGTTTTTATCGGTTTATATCCGGGATTTGACTAAAATCCTATAGATTTTCTATAAATAAAAATCTAATGAATCGTGTGAGCAGATCCCAATAATGCCACCTCCTGTAGTTGAAAAATATTTGGGTTACCTGCAATCTGATCTAGATGTTTATAAAACCCTTTTTAAGCATTCCAATGTATCTGCTTCTTATCTGCTTCTTTGGCCATGATGTTATGGTTATCTAGAGGATGGTTCCATCAATAAACAGGAATATGCCTTCTTATTTATCATGAAATATTATATCTGGCCGATTTTTGATTCTTGATTTATTGAGATATGCATTGTCAGAAAATACCGGACATCAATTGGTAATGTGTTCTATGGTTTCGCCAGTCATGTTGTGCATCGGTATTCTATTTGATTTTTAATTATGTATTTCTCATAACTTCTCATGACTCTGTCATGGATATCCATCAGAAAGTCTTTGATTGACTGCTGCTTATCTATACTATTTTGATATATTTCGTGGTTGCATTTTGTGGTATTAATCAGTGAATATACAGTAGGTGCACCTGTGTTTCAGCATATAGCTTTCAGTCCTCCAAATAAAATAAATGTTATATCTTATTATTCCTATCATTATACACAAGGGCGTGCGCAAATAGATTCAGGGTCCCAGATGCAAATATGCAGATGGGGCCTCTTACTTAAATTATACACATGCTAGAAACAGTAAAAATCAATAAATAAAGACTTCATAGTTTAGTCCGTGAATCATTTTTGGGGCCTATACCTGGTGGGCGTGGGTGTGGCGCACCTGTCGCACACTCCATTTGCACGGCCCTGATTCTACCACTCAAAGAATCTCCTTAAAATATTCCTCTGGTTATTTTTACATTTTACAATAAATTGATTGCTGAGTTGTAGATTAGGCACTACTTTTTGTCTACTTTATAGATTTCTAAACATTCAACCAATCATGTGGTACTGAATCGAATGCCTTCTTGCAATCAACGCAGCAGAGATGTAAATTACATTTCTTGGTCTATACCTGTTTTGTTATTATTGAGTCAATCACAAGCTGTCGTTTACATCCCATTGCCGCATTAATGCTGCCTTTCCGTTTTTATCACTTATTTTTAGTACGGCTGTGAATACTTGTAAAAAACCGACAGACAAGTATATACCTTTTGGGCTGATTAGAATCTCTTGTTTTATGTATCAAATATTTATTTCCTTGGGTCGAAAACTGGGAGAATTGTTGCGGATTTTCAATTATCATCGAAAAGCTTTTTGCTATAGCGTCATAGGTTGAATCAAAAATTTTCAACCAGTAATTTTGTACATTATCTGGGCTCTTGATTGCCTTTGTTATGTGTAATGCGTTGCATTCACATTGCCGGAATATTCACTTTTTGACGAGTTAACGGCAATCAACTAACCTTGTTGTATTCCAAGTTGTTTGACCATATATGTTTCCAGAAATTCAAAAAGCTCTCATTATTGTAATTGCCTGCTTTTGTTAATTGTCTACAGAAGTTTTGAGTTACTCTAATTCAGTATATCTGGATAGTCTTGTAGATTTTACTTTAAGTTTTTGTTTCAGAGTATCACAATATGTGATTATTGTTGAGTTATCTTGATGTCTATACTTTGATTACCACTGATACTTCTTTTCATAATTCATTTATTTTTGTGATTATTCTCATTTTTCATGCAGGTTGTTTGTTGTGTTGTTCATGTGTTGAGTTGCCTTTGGGGAACTAAAGATTTTACTGATTGATTTCGATCACAGTTGCTCCTACCAAATATATTATTGTCTGAATACTCTGCAAGTCTGTCTGTATGTTTCAAGTCTTCTTTGTTTCATTGCAGTTATTACTTTTTGAGTGCTAGTTGTGAATCGCACCGTCAAAATTACTATTAGAAAAAACATTAGATACTCCCGGTATATGGCTAGTAGAAACTTCATTATTTTTAGGTAGGGTGGTATCATTGTTTGCCTGTATTCTGTATGTTATAATGTTAAAGTCTGTCATGTACCTAGTTGGTTCTGAGCATTTGATTCTGAGTTTTGTTCACTATTTATATTACTCCATTTCTCTGTTTACTTGTTGTTGTATATTATGTATTTCTATCTGTGTTAAGTATTGCTTGCTAATTATTACTTTTTTCTTTATTTCATCACTATTTCCTTCATCTACTGTCATATGAGGGAGCTTCTTTTGGAACTCCTGAAAGAGTCGGCATCTCCAGTCTGGAGAAAGATCAACATTTCCTTCATGTGAAATGAAGTAGGAGCGTATAAACTCTTCATTCATTGATTGTGTACATTTAATAGGTACTCTTTGGTTCCGCTCTTCGTTTTTTCTTCATTTCACCTGGATAAGTGGCATCATTTGCTGTCACGCTTGTAATGAGATGCAAGCTATCTACTTCACATTGCTATTTTCGAAAAATCCTTCAGTTTGATTATTTTCAAAGTAGTGAGAATTGTTTCTATTATTATTCAAAATTGAGTCCTATAGAGGGCAGAAGTATGCAAAATTGTATTTATATTTCAAGTTACCTATTATTGTATAGCTTCGAACAATTGGTCAACAAGAAAGACAACTAGATGTCACCAGTGTATTTATTAATATGTTTATGGAAAAATATGGAATTTATTCTAGTATAAGAGGTTGCCTACCCTTAAATATATAATACTATCTAGCGATATGTTTGCAGGTCAATTTCGTGGTTATGAAAGTGTGCAACCAATTATACATATGATTGATAAAATTAAAAATTGAGGAGCCCGGGAAACTGTTGATTGTCCAATAATGTAACATTCTGCCGTAAAAAGTTTGTTCCATGTTGTTCCTTATTGTCGATTTGATAGTTGGTAGGAGTTTAATTTGTTGATATGAATTCTGGCAACATTTTTTTTTATCAGTGTTTAATTCCCGTGTTGTCGAATGTATTAAAAAGTATTTATACGGCAATGTATCAATCAACAATTTGAATAAAACCAAAACATTTACAATAGCTTTGGCCTGATTTTATTTAAAAAAATGCGAAAAATTTATTTATAGAAACATCAAAATATTATAAAAGAGAATTGTATAGTTTTTCTTTTTATTTATGTAAAAACATGAGGAATTTCATTAAAACAATATTTACATGATAACAGTATAGATAGAATAACAAACATATAGACATGTGTCGACTATAAAAAAAATATAACCCCCCCTTCAGATTTAACAAACTCATAAAACTACCCTACACAAATAATAGTAGTTTATATTATTATTGATACTACCCTATTTTACTTTTCATAGAGTGATTTTGATCTATTCACAGCTTGAAACTTTGAATAGCGATGATAGTTTCTAGTTTGTGTCTTATTGAAAATTGGGGTGAGTTTTATCGTTAACCAACCCCTCTCTAGTACTAATCAAGAATTGATCATCGTACTGTAATCTCCGTTCACTCACCCTACTGATTTTACTTTTATTTTTCTCTCTCCCATCTCTTTAGATTTTAACTATTTTGAAGGGATGATGGTGGTAGTGATGAATCGATGATTGCCAACTATATTGATTTAAAGATTTAATATCAAAGATTTGTGGTCGTGTGTTTGTGTATTATAAATATAGATTAAATAAATGAATAATGAATAATAATAATGATAATCATTCTATTAATGACCAGTATGAACTTTAGTATTTATTAATATTGATGATTTATCATTATTATTATTATTAATGTCGTCGGCTGAGAATAGCACAAGAATATTCAATAAAAATGTAGGGAGCCTTCATTTTCAATGCAGCAATATGGGGATGTTGATAAGATCAAACCAATACGCCGCTATGATGTTTGTAATTCTTATCATTTATAAAACGAAAATATTAACAATTCTGTTGATTTATTTTTTCCAAATAGAATGTCAGTTCTTTATTGTATTATTATTTTAACCCATTTCACAAAGCACTTTGATCTTGACTCTTTGGGTTAAAGAAGAGGTGAACGTTTTGCACATTTCTTTATAATCTCTCTACTCTCTAGTTTAACATTTTTTGTTAAATTCTATAACTGTTTTTTTGTTAATAAAAAATTTTCCCTATAATTCTGTTATCAATAATAAAAACAAACAAATAGAGGTTGACATTTGTCACTAGAAGGAGTCTTAATATAAACTATAATTCAGATCTAACAGAGCCAAAGGAACAAAATTTAATAGCCGGTGTTTCAACTACATTAGGGGTGTTTCTAGAATGTTTACTTGCCAATTGGCAAACGCAACAAACTTGGCGGAAAGTTTTTATCCATTTCAAAGCGTCCCTCAATACAACTGCAGGGGTTGATCGAGGGGCCTAACAAGGTGTCAAAAATGCAAATACAATACGTTTTTACGGGTGAAAACTTGAATTCCACAGATCTAGCGTTGTCATTAACCCGATTTAAACTCTGGGCCGAAATGTCGCATTTGCACCGTAGAAATTCACAGCGAGTTTTTCGTCTAGTATAAATGCGGGAGCTTCTTTCTAATCTGCACGCTACTTTAGTGGTAGACTTTTTCGAAAATTATAAACAGTAAACTAATACGTGGTACTAACTTTCATTGTTTTATTACATGTTTTTCCGGAAATTTTATATTAATGCCTGTTGGTTTTAATGTTATTTTATTAGTGTTTTCTGTTTGAAAATATTTCTTTGATTCTAATTTTAACAAATTTGAAATTTCAACAATTGGATCACAGTATTATTTATACAAAAAAAAAATTATTTGTGATATCAATGATGACCTTGGTGACGTATCATTTATTATTATCATTGAACGATAACAGAATTATGATTAATGTCATTGTAATCATTTTAAAATTCTATCAGTTCTTCTTTCCATAGTGATAAATTTTATTCTTGTCTATAAACAAAATATTCATTTATTTCCTTTGTTAGAAAATTGCAAATCAACTCTCATATAGATCCAGTTAGAGACTGTATTGAGAAAAGCTTAAATTTTTCACCCCTCCAGTTACCCCTTTACAATAACCCAGATGTTTCTTGTTTGAGTTATTATTGTTTATTATTAAGTTCCAAGTCCACCTGCCCATTACTGTTCTTCATACGAATTCCAATAGTTTTCCATGTATTAGTGATGGTGGTGGTGGTAAAGGTAAGAATCCATCTCAGTAATGGTGGGGAGGAATTACTACTGCAACTGTTACTTTGAAATCGGGAAGAAATACAGTTGACGATTGCGTGTTAAAGACGAGGTTGGGTATATTTAAGTCGTGTTGTTTTTATTTTAAATATTTAAAGACGCGGCGGCATTCTAGATGTGATTCAAAAAAATTTGGATTTTTCAATAGAAATAATGGCAAAACAAACATGTTTCATTTTGATTTTATTAATTGTGGAAATTTCAATAGTGGTTTCAGTGAAAAATGTGACAATATCAAAATGTTGTAAATTTGATGAATATTTAACAAATGAAAATAAATGTTTATATACGAACGAAATAAATTTATTAAAATGGAATATTAAAGTTTTTAGTCCAGCAAAGAAGACGTTCCTACCAAAAGACACAATACCACCAAATTGGCATTTAAAAGAGAATTACAAACCGATATGTACAAAACCAGCATTATTAACTGCAAATCTTGCCAATTATGTACCATTCCAAAATGGTTCATTGTATTTTATCGAATATAATAAATTGATACATCCAAATGATTATTGTATTGATTATAAATCAGTTTTAATATGTATAAATGACGATAATGATAAAGATACAGAATCAGAATCTTTAATACGTATTAAAAAATGTTGTGGTAAAGATGCAATCTTTTCTGATACAAATCAAACATGCATTATTTTGAAAGATAACAGTTATCGTATCGATTTAGATGATGAATTTAGTAATAAAATATTAAGTACAGGATTTCCTACATGTAATGAACATAAATTTGCATTTATTGGTAAATTAAATGAAGCTAAATTACAAAAGAATGGTAGCATATATTTACCAAGAACGAAGACTTTATTACCAGTTGCAAATTATTGTTTAGAACATACACTTGAAAACAGTGGTAAGTTGAATAGATGACTTGTCCTTATTTAGAAAATTTACCGTTAAAAGAAGTTGGCCCAAATTCTTTAATTACACAACCTGTCTCAACTAGCCTTTCCTGTCTTACATTGTATATGTAGTAAGCCATGTTAACATTTCCATTATTACAAATCTAGAATTAATAATGTTACAAAATATCCAAAATAACAAGTAAAGTTTGTAATATGAATTAAAAGGTGATTTGTAAATCATTAAAGGCTTACGATCAGAATCATTATAAAGGTGTCCATACACTCTCGATCAACAATCTCACCCAATTAGATGAACAAAAGATGCTGGGACGATAAAGGCGACCCTAGAATAATGACTTTTTTCCAAATTTTTTGACAGGCATCGGTAGATTAGATCTAAAGGAGACCGTCTAGGTGAAGAAAAAGTTGAAATTGTTAATAATAAACAATTTATTCAACAATAAACCTTACAAAAGTTGGTGATAACATCGTAAATGCCAATCTAGTGGACATTAGTATAATCTCACACTAACCCTTTTCTTATCATCTAAAGAGCATCTTTAATACCAACTTTGAATTATATGCGCGTTTCACTTAATCATTTGCGGCGTTGCCACCTTCACTAGGTTGACATTCGCAATTGGGGCCGTGGAGCAATTTTACCGGAGCCCAGGACTAGAACCAGGTTACAATCGTTCTGTTACTGGGTAATTTTCAAATCAAATGTAGAGATTCACTATTTTAAGTTAAAACGTAATAAAAAAGCGTCAACTTCTGTTTATGCTAATCCAATGGAATGGAGTCAATTTTTTCATAAACCTTCCTCTTTTGTATTCCTAACATAATCTCAGAATCGGTTTCCTAATTTATGATTTGATTTGGTTAATTTATCGTACAAGTCAAGTTAACCAAATCCAGACAGGCTGAGTATAACGAAGAAAATATTATCAACTGAAACAGAACGATAACTTGTTACGATAAATTGTAAAACATTGTAAGGAAGTAGACCGTTAATTGTAAGTTTGATTCGATTCCGTTCCATGTAGGTTTTCTCCAATATTTTTTTAATTAGTTGCTGTATCTATAGCTAGGTTTCAATAACACTTTGTTTGTTAAAAATTTTACTAATTTTAGATTCTTTATTAGTTTTTCCATCCAACTAAATATGGCAATCTTGTTTATACAAATATGTATGCGTCTTCTTGTTGTCTTTTTTTTTATTGTCCATAATTTTTAACTAATAGAGATAATGTTTTTATACGAACAAATACTAATGAAATATCCATAAATTAGTATTTGTTGATTTTAATCGAAAAAACATACCTATATATATCATTTAATAATAACAATAATGTTACTGCATAGCTGTAGTCAAGGTTAATTTCATAAAGCCTAGCAATTCAACAGAAAAAATAAAAACAATTCCGCTTTTAAAAAATAATTGAAAGAACCAGTTTATACACGACCAAATGCATTCTTTCCAACCTGTTCTTTTTTCTTGAAAGTTGTATGTTTCCTTTCTGTGTTGGGTTTTTTTTACCTGACGATAATCCCAATTCTTTTTGTATCCGTAAAATTATTGAAGCATGATGTTCAAACAGAAAACGTATTTCATACACAAAGTCTCTAGATTCGCTTGACTAATTATAAAAATCATTGATCATCAACTTCTAAGATCATTCAGAGCATAAAGTTCTGTAAAATTCTTTTTTTTTTTTCGTTTCAGGTAAAGCACCCAGTGTTATAATTTGTCATGATGATTTACCAACAACGGTAACAGTTGAATCAACACACAAAACAGATTTACGTTTTACCATCTATCCAATTGGTTTAGCACTGAGTGCTATATTTTTGGCAGCTACTTTAGCAGCTGGTTCATTATTACCAGCTAGCCATCATGTATTGCATTGGCGTTGTCAGACAAATCATGTTGCATGCCTTCTAGTTGGTGATGTATTGCTTTGTATCACACATTTAAGCGGCAAGATGAGTTTCACACCATGCTTTATTATAGGTAAGTCTCGATTTTAATGAAAATTTCTTTGAAGATTCTTCTTTATAATAAGAATACTAATAATATTTCCTAGAAGTTCTTCTTTGTTATAAATTTAGAATTCATAGTAGTCACGTTGATGATACGATAATATGCAAAATAATTTATGACACGTAATTAACAATAACAGTTGACTATATAATCAACAAATTAATCGCAATTAGAAAAACGTTTCAAAGTCCGCAATCAATTTATTTTGAAACAATTAAAATCTCAATTGTGTACCCATTTTTGTTTTATACATTGTACATCAACCGAAAATATAAAATTTCTTTTACCGACAACTTATGTCTTGTTGAATCGTATCTTTTTCCATAAATTTTCAAACAAAAAAGTGCTAAATTTTCATTTCTGGCATACAAAAATAATAAAAGGAAAAAAAGTTTATTAGGGCAGCCGTTATACGTTTTAAAAACACAAAATTTAATTTAAGAACGAAAAATAAAATAACTACAATACCTACATGCTTGTTCATTACAATGTTTTTAGAATGAGAAATTACAGGTATTTTAAAAAAATATCATAATTTAAAGGTTGTGTTTTTATAACCTTGATTTTTCAAATAAACAATACTTCTAGTTTCATTGAAACTGTGACTAGCCCATAGAGGGCAAGAAGACAATGTCATAACGTTTTTATTGTTTTTCCTATTCCATTTAATTGTTATCTTCTCACCTTTAAAGTTTTCAAATCTCCTTCTACCTGGCATACAGGCTTGGTGTTTCTAATACGAACATACGAAAAAATATCAGCATCATACCAAAATTTTACCTAAGCTGAGGGCGCGCACTAATTTTCCAAAAGTTGCGCAGCTATTCTTGTATTCTGCGCACAATGGGCTTGTTCACCATTTTCAAAATCCAAATTTCACAACGTCATCGAAAGTTTGCTTGGTTTGCTTTATGTTAAGAAAAGGGAGTTCGTTGTAGTATGAGTTTTGTTTACAGTACAACGTGCGTGGTTGAAGTCACGTGGTTTGTAACGTCACGTATTTGACTTCAAACACAGGCACAGCGCCCCTTCCCACTTGCATACTTTTACACATACATTTTGAACAATTTTGCACCCATATATTTTTCTACCACGCAGTCAGCGATAAAATTCGAGGGAATATTGCACCACACACTCCTAGGGGCTTCGCATAAGAATGAGATAAACAGAAAATAAACGGTCAAACGTCTCATAATTTTGATTATTGATATCACTCACTCTTAAGCATCACCATTCACATAAATCTTACTTGCTATCTTTATCATGACTATAGTGAAACATCAGCGGCCAGATGTATTAGACAAAGTCGATCGACATTCTCGCAAAAATGCCGCTCGTTTTCTGTTTATCTCATGTTAACTTATAAATAACCCCTAAGAGTGGTATTTCTTTCTATGTTCGTATTAGAGACGCCAGGTCTGTATAGAGGTGGCCCATTTAGAATAAAGTCTTTCAAAATCTAAAGTTACTTATCCAAAGCTCACTTGCTACTTTGTCAGAACCAATAAGTCATAGTTTTATAAACACTGACAATTAGATAATTAAGAACAAAAGTTCGTATGATTAAGTGAGAAACATTCTGTTTATCTTCTATTTTAGTCCATGATTTAATCAATTTTCCATTTATGACCTACCAAACCTATAGTTGATCGGTTGTTGTATCTAGAGCAAGGTAATCAGTAAATCATGTTTTTGGGTTGACAACAATTGAGACCAATAATAACAATAATAATAATGATAATAATCATGTACATATCCATGTTCTCATTATTGTTTTGTCTTATTTGAAACTGAAAGTTGTTGTAAACGCCTACCTAACAACCTACAAATTTTTTTCTCTCATCATCTTCCTTCCAAGTGAATCATCTTTTTAAACAAACCTCCAACACAAAATAACGGTATCGATCGTTAATTTCCCATTTCGAAACTACTAATGAATTAAATAGAAAATTGTCGTTTATTTAAAAGTAAATTAAAGAGGAAAGAAATGAATATAACTGGATAAATGTGAGATGTATTTTATAAAACAGGCCAGGCGGCCTGTATAGTTATGACTTTTATACTTCAAGTTTTATGACATTTTATGTCTTTTAAGAGGATGGCTTTCATCGTTCAATTCAAATTTATTTCATTTTATATTTTCTTATTATTGGAAGGTCTCTTCGAGAAGAAGATTGTTATTATCAAAGAATTTGTCGGCTTCTTGTATAAATTCTCTCTTTTATTAGTTTTAATAGACAAACAGGCATGGATTTTTCAAATTACAAATGAACTACTAAAACATGATATGAGAATTATTGAACAACAAAAACTAATTATAGTTGGCAAAATATTAAATAAAATGCAACTTAACAAAGTTTAATTAACTTGTAAAGCTGTAGTAAGAAATGTTGTCTTGAAGCGAAAATATAGTCAGACAACATTCTTATTCTTGTACAAATTAAATTTTTTTTTTGATATTGTAGTCAAGTAGACTACATACATACCATGAACCCAATTTGAAAAAGAAGAAGAACTGGAAAACAATTACAACAACAGCTTTAAGCGATTCACGGTGTTTCACGTTTATGTTGTTCTAAGTTAGTTGTTTGGTTGGTTGGTTGGTTTTGGTCTTCTTTTTCATTCTTATTTTTCTTCTGCATCTCGGTCACTGACTCATTCCCGTGTGTATGTAGTTTCTAAATTATATAGATAGATAGATGTTTTTTCTGTTTAAATATGATCAGGTTACGTCAACAGTTGCTTGAATTCTGAAACCGGTCCACTGTTTTCCAAAAATTCCTTTATGCCACTGCAAGAAGAAAAGAAAATACATCGAAGAAACACCTGCTGGTAAAAGAAGAATCTTGTGAATTTCTTACTAGTAATTCAAAACCCTTTGTTTTGTTTTTTAATTAAACATGATTTTATATGAGAACTTCTTCCTGTTTGTGTCTGTCCTGTTTTTTAATCTTAAGGCCCGTCTCCACACGGACACATTTATTCGGCAACATGGTGCAAGCGTTGCCAGCAGCGCTTGCAACGCTGTTTACGGGCACTGTCTACACTAGGCTATACGCCACTCCAAATTTGCGTTGTAATTGTGTGTTTCGTGTGTATTTTGTATCTCGTAGTATAGAGTATAACCGATACTGTCCTTTTCTTACGTTTTAAAGTTTTATATTTCATATAGTGCTCAATTATAATCAATACACCAAGGATTATAAGTGTTTTATTCGACATGCAACAAACTAACTAACCATAAAACACGTTTACACTGGACACACATTGCTTGCAACATTTCTTTGATGTTTATTCATTAACCGCTCTCGCATGGAACAGATTGCAGGAGTTCGTTGACTGTGTTGCTCGCGTACGTGGCCAGTTCTCAAATTTGCTGACTTGCGCTGCTATCCACACGAGAAATTCGATACAGGCATCATGTTGCCGGCTAAATGTGTCCGAGTGGAGACGCGCCTTTAGTGATCGATGTTTCGCTTCAAGGAAGCTTTATCATTTGCCAATTATTATTATTTATTGTATTACGAAGTTTAAAGATAGTGGGTCATTTAAAAAGAGTTTACGAAGGACAAATACATATATTTTAATTATCATTCTTTCCATAACAGAATTGTAATAATCATTATCTGTAAGTAGGAAAAAATTTTTTGTTATCTTTAAATTTATATTTGTTGTCTGTCGGTAGTATTGTAATCTAAAATGAGGTGGCCTGGACACACACAAATGGCTATTATCTGAAATATGTAAATATATGATAAAAATAGTTCAAAGGTTTTATGGGATTGTTGAACAAGCAAATATGCGGTTGAAAGCATAATATATATCAGACAAAAAAAAATAAAGGAATTTCAATAGACTATATACATGAAATACCTAATGTGTCAGTAAAATGCATCCCCCTTATGAATTAGTAGTATTAATTGACAAAAGCAACCTAGGAATTTAATGGTCAATCTAGATTTCTAGATTGAGCATGTCTTGAGTACCTCGCTGAATATATGTATAAAACCTTGTTCACCTTACACTAAAGTTCAGCTTAACATCTTAACATTACTATTCGACTTAACAGGAAATTTTGGAAAAACATTGAGCTTTTTCACTAAAAGACAGTAAATAAAAAAGGTGATAATTGAAATAACAGAACCCGTGTTTGTATAAACGAAGCAGAAGATCATGTCAAAATAATTATAAACAGTTTTACTTAAAAAAAATAGAAGCAGTGTTAAGCGAATTTAAAAAAAATAGAAAGAATATACTTTTAGAAATGCTGTGAAGTAAATGACATTCCTCAATACCTCATTATAAGGTGTGTTTCTAAATTAAACAAACAATAATAAGTTGCCACTAATGAGTATCTTCAACTATTTATAAACCTGCAAAATAAAAAAGTTTGGGTTAATAGCTTTAAAATTATGTATGTACTTAAATTGGTAAATTGCTCCATAAATATTAATATTAATCAGTTTACGAAAAACATGTGGGATATATTGTTACTAAAGAAAAAGGAGCAATATCTACTGCAATTACGATCATTTCATTTGTTAAAACCGAAATAAAATATAAAAAATGTTGCTACTTAACACTAATAGTTGATTTTTTTCAATATAATTTTCAAATTTATATCGGGTAATAAATATTAAAATTTCATTCCCTTGTTTTAACAGGAATGATCGATCATACGTGTAAATATTTATAAGAAATCATTTATTTCTTGTAAAAATGCACGACTGTAAAGTAGAGATATTAAACAGAGCACCTATTTATAAATGGTGCCAATAATGCGATTTATTTTTATAATTACGAATAATTATAGTTTAACTTTGTAATATTTATGTTTTATAAAATCTGCCTTCTAGGGAAATAGGTTTTATAAAACATACCTACTGATAAATAACGACTAGGTTTTAGGTGTTAAGATCTAGTAGAAATTTCTATAATAAACTTGTCTTATCGATTTAATTCTACCCGTATCTATTGTTTCATTTCTTGTTTAATAATAATAATAATAATAACATGAAAAATTGAAAATAATTGTTTCAGCGGTACTGATGCACTTCCTCTTCCTAGCTGCATTTTTCTGGTTAAATACCATGTGTTTCAACATCTGGTGGACATTTCGGTAAGTCGTTTATTTTTTTATGTTTTGACAATTATTATGTGACAATAAAAGCAAAGTTTCTAATGAAAATAGCAAAAACTACTGGTCATTTGTTTTTTTCTGTTGTTGCTAAAAATAAACTAATAAATTTATTGGTTTGTTTTCGAATTGGAGCAACATTGAAGATTTTATAAACGGATTTCTAATTAAATCGTTATAAAACAGAACTTTATAGTTTACATCGTTTCTCTTGATAATTTTTATTTGATAACATTGTCGGTATCTTTTAGAATTAAAAAAAAAACACAAATATTATTTGTGTTTTACCAATAAATGATAAGGGATGAACAGATGTTCAGAATTGTTTACAAAACCTTTAACATTTAAAAAAAAACAATGATTTTTAACAATACCGAAAGCGAAATATACAGGTCAAGACAGTTTATCTAGGAACATAAGAGAAACTACAACAACCGGGATGGTTTTATAGCCTTTAACTGGGTTGAAAAGAGATGGCTGATAGAATCTCTGTAAAATTACCCATCCACGAAACTGCCCTATGTTCCTAGATGAAAAGTTTCAACTTGTATATCCAGCATCCCAGTTAATAGTATTCGAGTATATTCTCTTTATCATCATTTATAAAAAGTTGTGGTTTGAATCTGCATCGTAGGGGTGCCCCCAGCCTTCCGTCACTCACTCCATCCATTCGCCTGTAGTAACAAGCGACATACACAAGAGTTATACAGCGTCAGTGGCGTGCGTATTCAAATTGTTAATGCCACTAGTGATCATTTAAACAGGTTAATTACAATGAATTTAACAGTATAAAGACCATTCAAACAAATTTATTGGTGAGCTTTTATAGCAAGTGAAGACACTATTATTCTTTTTAATTGAATTGCAATATACCCCGTTCAGGTAAGTTTCCACACAAGTATCAATTCCAAGTTGCCATCCTTATTGTCTGGATAAAATAAATTATTAACTCGAAACAATACTGACGGTGACAACAATTTGGAATTTGTGAAGACAGCTTCACAATTCTTGTACTTACAGTTGACCAATAAAATGTTTTAACAACTTTTTACAGTATACGTTTTCATTTTATTGTTATTCAATATTATATTATAATAATAATAATAGAGAATGTGTTTGATATTTTTTATTCCCAAAGAAAACTTGGCATAATATTACCGATGCAGACAGCCTCATCTAGTCACGAGATCTCAATAATTTTCCGTCTTCCTTGTCCAGTCTAATCGTGAATCTAATTTGAATCATCCGTTATTCTTGTAGGTATGTATTTACAATTAGCTGACTTGATGTATAATATCAAAATGTTCCAAAGTCGTTATGCTTTGGTAGCGTTACAACGTCTTGTAAAATATCACTAACGGTGACACTTCCGTCTTCCTATTTTTAAACAATCTGTTTTTTTTTATAGAATCTTCCAATCAAAATAAATTACATATTTGGAATTTTTTATTAAGTATCTAAAAATATAAAAATTCCTTCACCTTGCCATTGATTAAATGATATGCTGCTATTGTAGTCGATTTTAGACGAAAACTTTGTGAATCAGTCTTTCGTAATGTATAAGTTTTTTATAATTTCAAGGATTTACCTCCCATTCACACCTTTACATAAAATTCTTTAGTTTTAAGCGAACCGGTAGAACCGACTATAAATCAAATCTTTTCAACTTCCTTCATATATGTACATTGTGTGATCCTAAAAGGTACTTGTACTATGTAATTACAATCATGCGTGTATTTAATCAATTATAATGGATAAATTCAAAAATTATCATATAAATAATAATAATAATAATTTCTAAGGAATTATTTGCAAAATATGCAAATTATTGTATTGCATATTGTTTAGTTTGCATTAAATGTCATTTTCCGGAAGTTTAGAAAAACAATTATATGCATTTTTTATATTATCATCAACTGTACAAACGCTCATTTTATACTTGGCAACATTTCAAAAGACAAAATTAAACGAATGTTTATTACGTTTACTGAGAAGAAAACAACAAGATAAACTATCAGACAGATGACAAAGATGTGTAAGGAAGGTAGTGGTACAGAAAATTAATAACGTCAACTATACTATACCTCCTGTCTTGAATGTAACATTTATATAATCGTTACAAGAAAACATTATCAAGAATGATTAATTCATAATTAAATTACGTCATTCTTCTTTAGAATTGTAGAAGAATTACGATCATTATTTAAGAGCAATTTTTATTAAAGCAGAAAACAGCAAAAAAACTACAAATCAGCGCATTTTCTACAAATTCATGTTCAAGTGCATTGTTAGCACTCACAATTAGACAACTCAAGCCGCACGTCGCAGAGGTGGAAAAGTTGTAAGGGTTTTGCTATGGCTTTTTTTGTTCTTTTAGAATTTTGGAATCTTTGATCGTTAGAAATCACGGATTTAAGTGTTCATCAGAGTTCCTGAACAAATAAGAAAGACGTTTTATAAAAGGACCTATAGTTGTAAAATTGGCAAAAAGAAATTTAATATACGTTTGAAAACGTTGGGTGTCATCTCCACGATGGTGTCACTCGGTGCGGGTCGCATCCTGCTCGTAACGCTACTGGTTGTTCGTTCATTAGATTCATAGTTATAATGTTTATTTATAAATAGAGTTTTTCAAATTTACCACAAAATTAAAAAAATAAATGTAGCTGGACCATTGGGCGCCATTCGATGTCATTCAATATAAATTAATATTATGTTAACATGTAGATGATATTTTATATCTTTACTATAATGAGTAACAGATGCTCAAAGCGAAATTATTAGCAACAAAAAAAAGATTGAAAATATTATACGACCTTACAAATAAATACCTACAATAAATATAGATTAAAGTCAATTATTCCTTAATTTTTCCAAACATAATTGTATACATTATTTATGATTAATTGCTTCAAATTTGAATAAATTTATTTTAAATTTATATCTTTTACATAACCTAATTGGTAAAATTGAAGCGGGCTCTATTAAATGTTGGAGTGTTAAGATAAAAGCGGCGCCCATAATTACCGATTCGCTATTATAAATTTAATATTCTAACAAGATCTGCTTTGTCTAAGGTCGTTTTTACATTCAAATCCATCCTCTATTCTTAAAATAAATCTTCATATTAACAATTAAATGTAATCCGTTATGAGAGTTGATAGTTTCCAGATGGAAAATTATTCAGTTTTCAATTAAATTTCCTGGCCCAGATAGTTGCAATTGAATTCTTTCAAGCTATTTATGCAAATGTCTAGACATTATTAATTATCAGTGATTTATATCAGAATGACAGAAAACAGATCAAGTTCACTGAAAAATTTCAAGATTCTTAAAAATATTTCTATCACATTGGAATTTTGTTTCATGTAACTATCTACCAAACTATCAAGAAAAAATAACGATAAACAACACGGATGTTGGTTGGTTGATGATTGTTTAAGAAAACTTTCACCAATAGCGGTCAATGTTAAACTTTCCTTATACGCCTCTTCAGTGAAAATCGATATTATAAGATCCTGGTTCGATAAATAAATCATCTATTATCTAAATAATCAAGCTCATGTTTTTATTAATGATAACATCATAAAATTTTAGAATGGTATTTCTCTTTTGAACATCTCCATCATTAAAATGAGAAATTCTAGAGGAACTGGATTTGTTTCTAATTATTCTCAATTAAATTCTAATCATTTTCGATTATTTACATTCTAAATCAGTAATTATTATTAAAAAATAGCTTGTTAATTGGTTTAACAAATAATGTATGGCAAGCAATATTATCGACTACCTCACTCTGAATTGATTAAACTGACTCATGTTGAACCGGTATAATTTGCATAAATACGGTTTATTTAAATTTACATTAGAATTTCTTACAAAAACTTAAAAAACGGAATACTCATCCAATAATAATTTAATACCTAGTTAAAATGTAAATCTGTAATTTTACATTAAATATTTTTATCATCAATATAATAATTTCCTGATTTTCTGAACGATTAAAGTCCGGATTTTTATTTTTTCGAATACCACCTATCTGATTAGATTAAAATTTTTAGAATTAATCAACTTTATTTAAATAAAAACAACTAAACTTATAGGAATTAGATATTTTTACGAATACAGTTGCCAAGTTCGTCGACCGGTATCTGTTGTCCTTTCTCCATCGTCTGAAAACCAAATTGGCATCTGGAGACATTAAGATGAAAACATAACAACAACTAAAAAAAAAATAACAACAATTTTTTGAATAGTTTAATGTCTACAGTTGAAGTTTAAATGAGCAAAACTTGAAAAAATGTTTTATAATTAAGTAAGTTTGTTTCCAACATCCGTTTCTGCTAATTTAGATGATTATTTAAATTTTTCTCTTAATAAATATAAACAACATCCGTTACTATCTTTTCAACTTCTTTAATCAATCTTTTGTCCATTGTATTTCTAAATTCATTATTATATTAACATTAGAATTTAAACTGTTATTACATGTTGTATAGTGTAGTGGCGACTGTTTTTGATATAAATTTTAAACAGTTTAGTCATGGTTGATAGAACAGAAACAAAAGATTGCATTCCTTCTAGTTTGATTTTGATAATCATAAAAATATTGAAAATCATTATTCTAAAACATGCACTCAAGTTCAACGATTGCGTAATAATGTTCTGCTTAAGTTAGGTCTACACTTGAATACATATTCTGTAGTTCTACACTCATTAGTATTGTATAAGTACTTATAGAAGATTACTTTTTCAAATCTCTAATGACACTGGCAACGTGAAAAAGTGGTATACTCCGTCTATTATTATTCAGGCAACCTTACGTTAAGATAGCAAAAGTGGTCGTAATAGTTTAATAGAGCCGTGAAGTGGACTGAATCAACATAATTAGTGTCCGGATTTTGTGCTTATGTTTTGTAATGAATTTATCTTGTTCTTTTTCATAAAAATGACAAACGGAGGAAATAGAAAGGAAATCATTAAGAATATTGACAATATTTTAGAATTATTCCAGCTGTGTTATAAGTAAGAAATGGGATTAATGTTGTTTTAGTTAGCAATTTATGGATAATTTACTGTTAGAAATTGACTGAGCATGACGTTATTTATTTGCAAAGAGCTTTACTTTTCTTTTAATGGATTAATTTGCTTTATTTTTTTGGATTCTATAAATCTAATTGGCTTATTTGAGATTTTCAACTGCATATTCTCAAAGAGAGACTCAGTATCTAAAATTAGAGAGTTTTCAAAATTTTCTGAGCCTATCTAGGTAATTGTTATGCAGTTGTAAAAATAATTAAATTGATAGAGAGAAATCACAAAAAAAGATTACTGTAGATGTAGCAGAATGTATAGTTCGTCTATTTAAACTTGGTGGGTTTTACTGTCATATAATAGCTGTTTTTGAATATTTGTACTATTTTTTTTAAACCCTTTGGCTACCATTTTAGTCGTCGAATTTTCTTTTGTGTTTACCTGCTTTATAACTGCTTCAAAATATTATCTGATTTTATTAACTGGTAATTACTTTTGATTGTAGTCATTGGGGGAAGCTTTTCGTTTGGACAATAGCATTCCGTTTATACAAAACAGAAGAAAAAAAGGTTTATTTAGTGACGATCACACAAAAAAGTATTATTTTCGTGTAGGGTACGGCGTACCTATATAAAACAGTTTTTACACAAAACAAACTTGCATGTTGTACAAATAGTTTTGCTAGCGCATTCTTAGAACACTTTCAACACCAACTTCTTGTATTATTTACCTTCCACTGGAAAACGTGTGGTGAAAATACTGAATAGCTTATTGCATTGGATAAAGACCATCACTAAAATATTTTCAGTCATTGGGGCCAGTGGCGTTTTTAGGGTGGTGTGAGGGAGGTGACACCCAATGTTTTCAAAAGTATATTAATCTCTTTTGACAATTTAACAACTGTAAGACCTTTTCAAAGTTGTATTTTCTTTGTTTGTTTAGGCAATCTTATGAATTCTCAAAAACGGCAAATTTTGTCAAAATAAAGCAGAATTTAACAAAGATTATGCCCAAAAACCGCAAAAATTTTGCTCTAAATTTGCTTCAAAATAAGCGAAAATCGCCACAAAATCTGCGCAAAAACGGCAAACGTTCTACTTATAAAATACTGTGAGAGAAGGGACCAACACCATAAAATACCGCACCGGATGACACTGATTGGTGCATGTTTGTTGAAGCCAATTCAATTTTCAAATTTTTGCTTCTGAAAACAATTGTTAAGTTATTTAAAAGTCAGCTTAAAATGTACGTAGTATAATTTGAAAAATTTCTAATGCTTTAGTTAAACCACGCGACTTAATTTTGTATGGATCCGCTTTTGGAATACATAATTCAGGAAAAGTGGTTTTATATTATTTTCATGTTTGTTACCTGGAATTTCAGGTGTTTTAACTTATTTCATGTGGTCCAAACTTGTGTCAACAGTACATGTTTAAAAAATCAATTAGTTATCTTAATCAAAGTTTTTACAGTTTTCCGGACTATTAAATATAAGGTGATTCACTAATTTCACAAAAACAATTAATTAACTTTCAATTAATTTGATTTGCCAGTGAATATCTTAAGTAAATTTTGGTTTCAACAATTGTTTATTTTCTATAAATGAATCATAAAGTTGACGCAGTTCATCCGGTAATTCCATGATCTACTACTTTTTAAGCTTTCTATTCTTTGAAGAGAGTACAAAAAATATCCGGTTCAAAGAAATCTATTTTTTCCAATTAGAAAATATTCAGACTGACTCCTTTAAGTACCTACACATCCTGTCTTCGATTTATTCCTACAAGTTTTTATACTACAGTTGAGAATTACTTGAATAATTAGTCACAATTGAATTGTTATTTAGGTGTTGTTACTAATCGATTGGTCAAACCTTATTTTCTATTAAATTTAATCTATTAATAAAAAACACGTAAGGTAAAATCGACCATTTATCATAAACATAGCAAATTTTTCATGTTATTCTTCAAGTTTTATTTAGAGAATTTTAAATAGAATTTCAAAATTTTCAATATAAACTCGGAAAAAAAAATGTATCTACAATGTAATTTATTTTTAATAAAGCAGAAAAATAAATTCGGCGGCATCTGTCTTTTGACGTACAATTTATATCTAAAATTATGATAAAGTAGATCTAGAAATAAAAAAAATATATATTTAAGTTCCTGATCAACGGTTAAATATGTTAACAAGGTGATTAGTTAATTGAGTTGACTTTTATCTTACTAGTTGTCTAATTATAAAAATTTTTGACGCCACTTTTTCCTAGATCTTTATAAATTTTACAAGAAATCAACAAAAATAGAATGTAGCAAATATTTGGATAATTTAACATTAGTATTTTAATAATTTTAATGTTTACAATTTTTTCTTTCTCAGATGCATTTGCACATCTGTGTTTATAAACAGAATTGCATTGCACTTTCAATTAAACATATTGTTTTTTTTTGTGTATGTGTATGAAACTACAAACACGTGTTACTTAGTTTACTAAACAATTTAAAAGGAGATTAAATTTAAGACACGGGATAAAAGAACGGAAATACAGTTCTATTTCCTTTTCATACGTTATAATTGAGATATTTTGAACGTTGAGTGAAGGGTTGTTTACAATATCAGCATACACGTGTATAAATTTATAAAATTTCTACAAATTGTTGGACTTTAGTCACTGGGCCCCTAATGGGGCAGTGGGTTATATACACCTCAGCTCCCAGCATTGACTGATTGGGAGTGTCCCACTAAATTCTACCTTTATTTATTTATTTTTTAGAAAATTCGTATCTACCTAATAACTGTCTTCTATGTGAAAAGAATAAATAAAGTTTTGTTTGTTTTACTTTCTATTTTTGTTGAAATTCACGCAAATTCTCCAAAATAAGATATAAAGACATTGTAGTAGTCTGTGTTAGGGTTATTGCCCATTGACTCGGGACTAAACACTTTATCAATTGTTTGATAGAGACTTATACTGAGGGCCGGCTCAACAGTCCTTGATACTTTAGACAGATTTCACCTTGGCGTCCCCATAGAAAAACATATGGAATTCAAAAATAATAATAACTGGTGCTGACTGTGGCACTTCTATCTACTGCGGCTTTGGCTCGAGCCGGTCCTGCACGTACTATATACGTCGAATCAGAATAGGCGAAGTGCAAAATATACCATCATTAACTAGGAGAATGAGTGGTTGCGTTAAAAGATACTGTTAGATTTTACCAATCTTCTTATTTGAAAAAAAAAAAACATGTGACAAATAGTTAACCACAAATAACGGTTAATTTAATAAAGGAAGTCATCGAATAAAAAGAATTTTACTGTGTATGATGATTATTATTATCATAATTATTATTATTGTTGTTACAGAGATTTACGCCCGCAAAGTGTGGAAAAAAGCCAAGAAAGATGTCGTTTACGTCTGTACGAAATTTATGCATGGGGTGTACCATTAATAATTGCTGGTACCGGTGCAATACTTGATTTAGTACCAAATGATGGTACTAATGATTTCTTACATCCAAATTTTGGTACAAATACCTGTTGGTTTAATGGTAAGTAATTAAAATCTAAAATTTGGTTTATTATAACGGTAAAAGTTCATCGCTAATACTTTTTGTTCATTTTCTTTGAAATAATGTAAAACACCTATATGGTAGATCTACTTCGATTTGATCGACTTAACTTTAATAAAGTGACCAGATTTCCAAATAGCCAAGGCAGGACGGTACAACTTTTCCAATCGTGGACGCGAATTGATCAATTATTAAAATTGGAAACTAACTTTTATAACGTAAAGATGTTTTTCTACCTTTTAATACAATTTTTTCATACTTCACAAACTGACAAAAAAATGTAACAGTAAAAAGGAAGATTACTCAAATTTGTTTTTTCACACAAGTCTCAATTAAATAGCGAAATTATCAGAAAACGCGGGATATTTTTGAAGACTCAGCGGAAAGCGGGACATTTTTGAACCTTCAGAGGGCAGCGGGACGTCTGGTCACCTTAACTTTAAAGACAATAAAAGTGATTGCCGTTGAGTAATTTCGCATTCGTTAGCATTAACAGCGACCCTTGGTATTTTACCGTATATGTATCACAGGAAAAGTGGCAGCCCTAAAAAAGCAGTTTCTTTCAAGACTATAAAGTTCTTCCTTATTGGAAAAAAATTGTATAAGTCGATGTTCACACCAAAATTTGTTCGCCCCTGTGCTATGCATCTACGTCAGCATTCGTTAGGATCCCACCTAACACGTCAGGCATTTTGCGATTACCTTCGTCCTACTCAAGCTAGGCTTCGACTGAAGTCGTCAGGCAATTTTCTTATTTGTTGAACAATTTGGGAAAAAATAGTTTAATGCCTCTAGATGTACCACTCGCACATCAAGTAGGACCCCACCCAGCACCGGATTAAAACGGCAGCCGAGAAGCACATGCTCCAGGGCCTGGCTAGCTCAGAGGCACATTGACTTCTATAAAGGGGACCAGAGACCTTAGGCTTAAGTGAGCTCCAGGGCCTATACCTTCTTAATACAACATTATGATCGGTCTTGATTTTGGTCGCGCCAAAAATTCGGCCACTCTTAATTTCGTACACCGTTTTGCACACATTGTCAGAACGCTCCTGGTTAGCATACATGAGAGAAAGTAAACGTAGAAGTTTATTGAGAAATTGGGTTTCTTTTTTCTTGATTTAAAATCTAGACAGTATAAAATATGTGAATATATCTCTCTTTTTTTTTAATTGCACAACTAAAGACTGTTATAAAATGCATAAATATTGCAAGGAAGTTATAAAATCTATAATAGTGGGTTTTAATATATATTGAGTGTAATAACACGATAATTGGTATGACGGACGAACACTGAAGGATTGCATCCGATTGTATGTAGGTTGTTGCTTTTAATGAGAATTAACTTTATAGACAAGACGGCTAAGAAATTATTTAATATTTCACAATTTCACGTTAATAACTTTCTTACATACATGAATCATACTTGTAGGTATACGTATACGCGGATAATTTATGGTTCATTAGACCATTTCGAATTCAAATCGCATAAATTCGTTATATTCAAGTGCAATGATCTCTAAGCGGACACAAGTTTTAATATTTCCAAATAATAAGCGTTTCATAATTTTTTCTCTCGAAATTTCTTTGGATTTTTAGTTGAAAAATTAGCTTCCGTATAACTGTCAATGTTATTTGATAATACCGCTACATGTCCCTACTGATAAAACATGATGACATTTTCTAACAATATACCCATTTATTGTTTTTATCTTTTACAAATTTAACTTGTTGAATAAAATTCCGTTAAATAGCCGGCCTTGAATGTTGAATTTCTAAAATTAGAAAAAATTTGGAGGCAAGCAATGTTTGTTTGACAAAAAAAATCAACAATAATGTTGATAATTTCATTTTCATTTGTCATTTTTTGAAAGAAACAGTGGATTCTTATGGGATAGGTGTGTGTAATAAATAATTCTAACCAGTCGTGAAATTGTATCACATCAGATCATTAATTCATAATTAGAGAAAGTAATAAAAGGAATGATTTTAAATAAAATTGATGAATGAGAAAATTCATGTTTTATTAGATATTTTTTGACCAACAAACTTAACTGATCCAAATCCAAAACAAACCTATCATCCTTGAAAAATAATTACATATTTTGTGTATAATTAATTATAAATATTTTAAATGTTAATTTTAGAATTCACTTACGCCATATTTTATCAATATTTAGAAAAATACGTACGATAAGAATATTTTTAATAAAATTACGAGACAGCATGGCGTACTTTTCTGGAATCTTTGGATAAATTAAAAAATATTTTGCAAATAGGCGAGGTCGTTCTACTTGCTTTTCTGTTTTCAAAGAAAAGCAAGGTCGTTTCATGGCTTTCTATACATGACTTAATTAGTCTTCAATAACATTTAAATTGTTTTTTATTAACCGACAAAAAAAAATGATATTGTCAGTGAAGTTACTACCACAAAAACCACGATTTTATGTGCTTGTTTCCAATCGAATTTAAAATAAAAACTTATCAATTTTTTTTTTACAGGCAATACAGAAATATTAACGTTTTTCTTCGGTCCAGTTGGTGTTCTTCTGTTGATTAATTTGGCATTATTTGCATTGACTGCACGCGAATTAACGTGCGGCCTTTGGAAACGTGAATTGGTCAAATCAACTTCAGAAAGGTAAATATACCAGATATTCCCAAAAAAAACAACTGCATCATAATTACAAGGTTCGTTCCAATACACAAATGTTTTGTCTGCTCTTTTACTACACACGTCAGAACATACATTGGTCATGAACTAGGTCTATGCTCTACAGATGTATACATATAAGGCTGTAGGGCAGGTGTAGGTAGGCAAACGTCGGCATGTAGACCGGATGCAGTTGTCACACAGCCTAATTCGGTCAGCTACCTGAAATATGCAGCAAACAATATTCAACATTGTTGGTAATTTGCAATTTGTTGCAAAAAATTAAACTAGTTTAGTAAGATTCTGAAGAAAATTTGGGCATATTACATCACTTATAACCCTAACTTCTCCCATATCTGAGTTTAATCCAACTCGCCTCATCCTAAGTGACTTTTAATCGACCCCTTAGATACAAAAAAAGTGTCTATCCCTACAACTGGATATTGTAAAAATTGCTAGTGATTTGATGGTTTCCAACTGGTAGGTATAATAGGGACGAATCTGTACATAACACCCTCAGTTGTGGATTAAATTAAATTAGTGATAATAATCTATAAAACACATAATTTATTGTTTTTTCTGTTTGTAGGGCGGCCCTGGGTCGTGTCTGTATGAAACTAGTTGTTGTAATGGGCGTTACATGGATAGCTGATGTTATATCATGGGCCGTTGGTGGACCACAAGAAGTTTGGTATTTAACAGATTTGATCAATTGTTTTCAAGGTGTTTTTATATTTATTGTTGTTGGTTGTCAACCACAAGTATTATCAGCTGTAAAACGTTTATGGTGTTTAAGAAAACATCAAGAGAATGGTACTGCTGGTACAACGAATCATCATTCAAGTACTTCACAAGGTTTACCATCTGTGGTTGGTGATAGTGTAACAAATAATAGTGTGACAAATAATACAACAAAATCGATACCACTAGAGACAAGTTGTTGAAATTTTTGAGAAAACACAAAAACAAAAACATAGAACTAGTCCAAGTTTCGACGTTTTATGACGAGTTTTCAAAACGATTATTTATTTTTTATCATAATTATTATGATTATTATCATTGTTACTATCATTTTCATTGTATATAAACATTAATGTTGACTAGGTGTTCAAAAATATCTCTTTGACTTTTTATGTTTTGATTTACATTTCGCCCAGTATTATTTATATTTTGTATTTTTGAATGTGTTGAATAGACTGTATCAGTATTTTGTAATAAAAAAATTATTAAAAAGTTCATTTGTTTATCTATATGGATGGTTTATTTAGGTTGGAGTAGACATAAATTGAACAGCTCAAAAAATTGGTAGCAGATACAAGTTTTGGCTTCTTACGGAATTCTAGACACTTTAAGTCATTTTAGACCTCAAACTATATAGCCAGACTTACATAAGCAAAATTCAAAATTCTTTCACAAGTTATTATAAAACTGCATACCTACAATCAACAAGTCACAGTTTTTTTAATAATCGAACATTAGTTTGGCACATAAGCATCTTCCATTATTGGGTTTTTCATCAGTTGGTCATATTTTACTGTAGACGTTGAAAGGGTAAGTCTCTAGCAGTGGTATTTTTAAATAAAACAATAGCTCATAAATTTATTTATATTACAATATTTGTTATATTATAATCTTTGGTTTATATACAAAAAAAAAAACAGTGTGAAATAAGACACAAAACTGCCTTGAAATCGATTCAAATAAAAGGAAGAGTTTGCAGCAATTGAAGCAAAAATCATCACTCTTTATCTTTTATTTCATTTTTATTTTCACAATAAATAGCAATTTAATAATCAAAATGGCTTCAATCATACTTCCAAAGAAAAGACAGAAGAGCCTAAATTATTTCTTTTAAAAACAGTGATGTAACTTTGATGATGGCACAATTTAATTCTTTTCTTTTTTGTAACTGAAGCCGAACAGTTTTTGATTGTCGTTCAAGGCCTTTTGATAAGAATTTCAAAAATAATTTTTATCACAATTACGCATCGTCCATTACTTGACATAAAATCACATCAATCAATAACAAATCATCGTCAATCAATCAATCAATCAATCAAAAGGTCCTCGATAGAACGAACACATTTGAGACCTACTTTTCCCCATGTCTTATTTTAAATTTTATAAATAAATAACAGTCTCGTTTATTATTCTTATGTTTTTAAATAAAATAATCTATACACGAATATATATCCATCCGGAAACGAAAAAATATCTACGCTTTAGTTTTCACTACATTCGTCTTATCACTTTTATTTTCAAATTTTTGTTGTAAGGATGCAACATTGGAATTTTGTCGTGCAGCTTGTCGTACACCTAGATTTTTGGACCCATTATTATTATTACCACCACCACCACCACTATTATTATTATTATTACCACTAACATCAGAATTTGCTTTTTTGATATTTGCAACTGTTACCGGTTTAGCTGCTGTTGCTGTTGTATTACGTACACTTGATGATTTATTAACAATTTTTGGTACTTTTGGTAAATTATTTAAATTTGGTTTAACACTATTTATTGTTGGTTTCTTTGTTGGACCACTATTTAAAACATCTGGACCTTTTGTATTTGTTTTATTACTATTACAACTAGTCACTAAATCTGGACTATTACTACTATTTCGTTGATTTGGACGTGTTGGTGATGGTTTTCTTGTACGTAAATTTGGTGGTGTTGTTTGACGATTCATTGATGTTTTATTTGATGATTGTTTATGTGTTGGTGATGGTGGTGTTTTCTGTTTTGTTAATTCTTTAGTTTCTTGATTTTGTGGCGTTTTATCAAAATTTTGTTTAAATGTCGATGCGAACGGTCCTTGTGGACGATTTAAAGTTGATGCAAACGGTTTGTAGTCACTTTTGAAAGTACTTAAAGGCTTTTGCTGCTGTTGTTTCTCTGGTTGTTGTTGTTTTTGTTGTAATGGCAGTTGTGGTTGTGGTTGTAGTTGTGGTTGTGGTTGTGGCGGTAGAGGTGTCTCTTCTGTTTTCTTCGGAACATTAATGGCAGATGGATGTATATAGCCACTTGATGTTGAACTAGCACTTGATTTAGCATTATTCATATTACTATAAACACTTTCTGGTGGTGTTTTATAAACTGCTGATGTATTAACATAGTCGGATTCTGGTGATTTCACTTCATCACCTTTATTCTCTTCCTGCTTCTTTCTTGCTAATGTTGATGTCGAATAAATTGAATCAAAGTTACGATTCTGTATTTCACTAACAATCTCACCTAAAAGACCCATACTTTCATTTGATCCAGAACTGGTCTTTATTGTTCCTAACGATTTTCCACTATCTGGTGATAATGGGGATTCTTCAATAACTGCATAAATGTTATCACTACTACTTGGACTAGTTTGTTCATTCAATTTACTTGATGGAATTTTATTTAAACAATCATCATATTGATTGGTGGTTGTTGTTGTTGTTGCTGTAGTTGATGTTGTTGGATACGGTGGCTTGGGTTTTTGATACCCTGGCAGGCTTGGAATTTTAAATTTACCATCATTTTTTTTATCATTAGTCACCACCAATGGTGGTCGTGGTGGTGGTGGACTCTTCGGTCGATTTGCTGATGGTATACTCAAAGGTCGTTTATTATTTGCTTGACGCATCGAACCAAAAGTTTGAATTGCTGGTCGTTGTGTTGCTTGTCCAGCTCGCATACTTTGAGCTCTCATCACAACAGCACGATTTTCTTCACTATCAACCGGTAAAGCGTTCATTTTTAATTCAATTCCTGATTGTAGAATTGGATTAGAAATTTGTACTGAACGTAAAGCATTCTTATCAAGTACTTTATTTACTTTCACTTGATTTGAACGTGGTAAAGTGTTTGTTGTCGTTGGATTCGATTTTTTATCGTTCTTCAAAAATGAAGTTATCCGATTTAACGTTCCGCTACTATTACTCTCGTTAGCCTTTTTGTTAGAATTTTCAACTGTAATTGTAGCAGCATCTGGTGTTGATAACGGTCTTTGACTTTCTTTATTACCAGGAACTTCAGGTGCTGCTCGTACCGGTATTTTTGGTGCATTTCTTAACGGTGAAATTAATTCTTTTGCTGTACATGTGGAATTTTCTAAAATTGGTGACGATATTATTGGTTTTGCTGTACTGCCTGGATTTGGTGGTGGTAATGCCGGTGCCGTTGATGTTGTATGAACTGAAGAAATTTTATCAGCTAGATTTTGCTTAAACGACTGAGCTCTTGTTAGTATTTTGGTTGCTGCTGTTGAACGTATTGATGGTGTTTTTGTATTACTTGCTGGTGGTGGTGGTGGCGGTGGTGCCGTCCTTGCTGGTGTCACAGTCTCTGGTTCAGTTTTCTGTAATGGTTGTAGAGTAAAAGCTTTAAAGTGTCCAAACAATTCCGATGTAAAACCAATTGGTGGTGGTGATTGTTGTTGTGATGCTTCATCATGTAATAATGAATGATTATCTTCATTTCGTTTTGCTGCTGGTTCTGAGAATGTAACGCTGCGTAATTTCGATGGTGATTTTGTTGGTGTTTTTGACCTAATTTTGAAACAATCATCAGTTCGTTATTTGAACAACAAAAAAACAGAATTTTGAAAACACCCACAGTTAGCTCTAAACATGAAAATTAAAATATAAACAAAAAGAAGCGGTGAAAATACATGCGCAACTTAAAATAATAAAAATTAAAAACACAAATACAAGTTACAAAGGAATAAATAGGTTTAGAGAAAAAAACTACGTGAAATTAATCAAGTTTTCAAATTATTATTAGAAAACTGGTTTGCTAAATCTTTGACACTTAAAACTTGAGGAGTATCATCGATTACAGTTTCAGCAGTTACTGGAGTTTCATTAGAATTATCACGACCAGTACTCGATTTCATTAAGTTAATTTTAAGATTTTTATAATTCTTTAACGAAAACCTTTTATTATTACTATTGTTATTACTGTTAGTTATTGTGTTACTTCGTAAAATTCCATCAGTATTAGTAGTTGAAATTAGACCAGTTTGTTTAATTTCCAAATTGTTACGATTAGGTGTTTCTGATGTACTTGTTGACGATACTGATCGTGATTTTTCAACAGAAAAACTAGTACCAACACCTTTACATGCGGACAACACATGCTGATACATAAATGTAAAACAATCTGTTACATACGTTGTTGTAGGTTGTGGTTTATGATGAATCTTATGACAAACATTTTGCCTTAAATAATATACCAAAAATGCAAGAATTAACATCAATGGTATTATACCCAAGAAAATTATAAATAATGCTTGTACATAACCACGACGAGCTAAAAAAAAATTTCAATTACTACATTTTCATTGAGAAATTGCAAAAATACAATACCATTAGGATCAGAGGCTGGACCACTATCTTCACTACCACCAGGTCCAGGATTTTCACAATATGGTGGTGCAAAACCGTGTTTACAATGGCAATGTCCTAGATTATTACACCAACCATTACCATTACAATCATGTGGACAAGTTTTACCAACTACTTGAAGACTAGAAACAGACATGCATTTCTGATTGACGCACATCTAAAATTTTATAAAATATGTTAAATTTGTATTGAAAGAAATTTAATTCAAATGCGTTACTTTTCCTTCTCCACATTTAGCACCATCTGGTGCTAGACCAGGATCAACTTGGTTTACACCTAAATCGACAATTGCAGTTCTACACGGTACTATTGAACCTTTTAAATTGATAAAACTATGTGATAGAATTGAAACTGATTCCATACCGAATTCTAATCGTTCATTTAAATGTTTACAATGAAGCATGCCACACAATACATGTCTGTAAAAGAGAATTTATAAAAAAATTGTTGTAAAAAAAAATACACAAGCTACTTACTCATCGTTACATTTAACAAACGATTGATTAAATTTGTTATAACCGCAATTGCCGTGACGTGTACCTTTTACATTCATTTTATAACACTGTTCATCGCTTGATTTACCAGTTTCGCCCCATAATAATTTACATTGATCAGTTCTAGTACGACAGAAACCATGATAACAAAATGCCCGTCCATTATCACAAATTTCAGTATCCATTTTGTAAATATCAGCAGGACAATATTCAGATTGTCCTGTACAATATTCAGGCAGATCACATTCATAATCAGCTGATCGGCATAGAGTTCCTGCATTTTTCGGCATACAAGTAGATAAATCACAACATTCACCGGTAGCACAACTAGCATTACTATGTAGCATACATGTTGTTGCATTACAACATGTATTATCACAATGTTCTGGCAAACCACAATCACATTGTTCACCAGGTTCAACGAAACCATTACCACATACAGGACTGTCAAATAATGCTGTTGGTTTATTTTTCAAACAATAATCCATACCATGTGTAAATGCTAATAATAAATAATTTAAACTACATGATGACCAATGTGTTGGTGCTACTGTTGAACTACTTGGTGCCATTATACAACGATCATCTGGACATTTACATTCATTTGTATCGTGTTCCATACCAAAATTATGGCCCATCTCATGGGCAACCGTTGTTGCAACTAAACCAACAACTGGTGAATGATCTGTATTAACACCACCTGAATATTCATAAGTACAAATTGGTCCTTTTAATGCTTTTCCAACTACACCATTTTCGAAATTAAATTTACTAAAATATTTACAAAATTAATACGGAATATACGAAAAATTAAATGAAAACTTACGTCAATAATTGAGCATTATCATTGGGATGTTCTTTAACTAATTTCTCACGACGATAATGTAGAAAATTTGTTAAGGTAGTATCACCATTTGGTGAAAAACTGATTTCATCATGTTCAGTCCAAATAACTACACCAACTAATGCTATGAAAATATTGAGCGGAGCATACAGTCCATTTATTATATTGGCAATTGTTTTACAATGACGATCAACTTTACTAGTACTCTCCCCCAATTCTTTATATTCACGATTATCAACAACTAGGACTAATTCAACATATTTAGATTCTTTATTGGCATTATATGGACCACGAACGAATTCATTCTGTTCAGCAGCTCTTTTATACCTAGTTATTCGGTTGTGATTATGAATGTTTTCAGGATCAACACCATCACCTGCATATCCACATGTTTTATTATTACCAACAACAATATCAGAGTGTCTATAAATAAAATGATCAACATCTTCAAACATCTTATCATCAATTGTTGTTGGTGTTTTTCTCTCAATATAATGCATTTCATTCCCATCAAAGATAACACCAGATAAACCATTACATGTAGATAAAGCTACCCACGAGTTAGTTTTACCACGAACTTTACCATTATAATGACAAAGATCTATTTCCTATAAAAAATTATCAAATTTAGTCCAAAATTTTGAAAATTTCTAAATATACCTCTGGTGATGGTTTGATAATTTTATGTCGACCATCTTGTTGAATTCTATGAAAATACCCTTTCGGTATCAATTGTTTGTTTAATGTTAAATCCAGAATGAAATCCTCATTGTCCAATGGTAATTCAATAGTGATATGATCAAGATGGAGGCCGTCGTCGTCATTCTATATTTAAAAACAATACATGAAAAGTCAGAAAAAAAATTTGAATTGTTTCGTTTAACGGAAATGGTTGTGGTGAATTGCAACAGGAAATTAAAATGCACCAACCATACAAAAATAAGAATAGAATATAGAAGAAAGAATACAAAAAAAAACAAACAAACAAAATAGATTACTCAGTTACTAAGCAGTTTTGTCTGGACATGAAAAAAATATTGTGGGTGCTACTTAATTTACAATACTTAAAATTCAATTTCATTCCAATTTGCAATCGAGAAGATGACTATGCGGAGGAGTGTGTCAAGAATGATTTTAATAGAAAATATTTTTAAACCAAAATTTAATAAAATATTCCAGCAATAAAATTATACAATCAATGTTTTTGTATTAACTATGGAAAATTTTTATTAATTGAAGTTATAAGGAAAAAATTGTAGAAACATTTGCTCACCTCTTTGGTCGTGGTAATTTGTCGTTTTTCTCTTCCATGATATAGCCGGGGTTTTGTAAGTGTATGACGACTGAAGTCGTTGGCAGGATGTTGTTCAACTAAAAAAACAGACAAAAAAAATACATATACATAATGTTAATTATACATAAGTCTAGTTATTTTAACTAGACGAATTAAATAAAGTAGGTAAACCTTTTACTTCTGTTATAATATGAAATAAATTACAAGTATGGATAGTAAATTATGAGTAATCACCATAAATGTCATGAACTTTGTCATTGTTTCCACCACATTTAAGTAATTCAGATTATTTTATAAAAAATTGCGAAATTTTAGAAATCTACAATAAAAACAAGTTGAAAACTACCAAATTTTAATTTTTTGCTTCTATAAATGATTTAGATGCCGATATATGGGAGACCAGACAGACAGTCTTGGAACAAAAAAAAAAGTTTTATAGTTTGTTCACACTATTCTGATACAAACTACAAAAATAAAAATATATTTTTCCCAGGAACATGCAAAAGCAAACAAATTCTTAACATACTCAATTTGAGTATTTAAATATTGTACGTCGCATACCATAGCGTGTAATAAAGTTAGTTTTGGCAGTTACTTCCAGCAACGTACTTTTGAGTTTCTATTTAAATTAACAAGATAATTTCCCGTATTTATCGTTAAATAAAGAATAACGGCATATAAAATTTTCCTGCAATATGTACTTTTTGCAATACTTGTACAAATAACTGTTATAATCCTTTTCCTGTACAACATCCTACTGTGTTTCTCTTTTGCAGGCAAGATCCTAAATTACGTTTATACTTTCGCCCAAAACTGTATTATTTATCATTCATTTCCGCATTATATACCGTTGATAATAGAAACGCCATAATAACGTAACACAAGCTGTTTTTATAACCAGCTGTCCATGTGTTATGGCAAAGTTCAAAATGGTGTGTAGTGGCGTAGATTTACCATAATTTGTGCCGCCTATTTTGAGCCTCTTCAGTATTTTACGACAATAATCTATCTAACCTAGTAATTTTCAATTTAACAAGCTAATTGACGTTCTGTGATTTTTATCCACCTCCTCTTCTAATTATCAATAATTGAGATTCAAGTACAGCGGCGTTCCTAGCATTGGAGTTACCCGGTGCGGTGTTATATATATTCACCCACAATATTGTAATTGGCGCAAAATTTGCTAGGTTTTTATAAGAATTTTGATGGAATTAGCAGAATCTTTGACAATTCTACGTTTTGATGCAGAATCATTGGATAAACTGTTTGGTCGTTACAAAACATAAGAGTCCCTCGAGAAACAAGACCATTTTAACATATGTTTGAAAACATTGTGTGTGTGTCACCCTTCCGATGGTGTTATCCGATGCAGATAACACACCTCACACCCCCTATAGTGACGCCATTGTTTACATATTCCAATGAAATGAAACAAGGATGAAAATCGAGTAATGTAGTATTTTGAAAAACAACGATTAATTCAAGCAAACAATTTAAAATAAAAGAAACTATTAAATGAGTAAATTGTGGAACAATAAAATTCCAACCACTTACAGAGTTGTTTAGCTAAAAATAAAATACATGTTGTTTTTTTAGGTTGTATTCTTTTGAAAATTATTAATAATTTTTAGCGAAAATGACCTCTCCTCGTTAACTAATAACAACTTTAATGGTTTCTCTCCTGTTTAAACTTTAATTGGTATCATCCTTTAAAAACCAATTAAAAAATATAAGCTTGCTCTATTTTTAGCTTCTAATCGTCGAGGTTTTTTCCTGATTTATGCCACTTTTACTTTTTACTGTGCTGTAGTTTTTCGTATACTCCTATTTATTTATTTTTTTGTTATAAATAAAATAATTAGGAAAGTAACAATAAATTTATATTAAATTTCAGTTTTTATTTAATTTCCCTTTTGAACAAAATTGCAGCATTTATATTTATGGATGACAAGTGGAAGGAGGTCAGTAAACTTTTACAAGTTATGGGAAATTAGCAAAAATAATAATCCAAATTTTTCGAAACAAAATTAATTCAAAAAAAAGAGATTCATTTATTGTATGTACATAAATCGTTCTCTGTTGTGTAATTCATTGATTAATCACGAAATGATCCTTGAAATTTGAGTTTTAATCAATCTACTATTATTATTATTATTATTATTATTATTATTATTATTGAATATAATAGAAAGATTGTCAAAAATCAGCCGGAACAGAAAAAAAAATAACAATTATAACCTCAGAAAGGACGTTAATCTCCAGGAAATTCAACATATGTTCCAGATAAGAATACAACGACATCCCATCATCACAGACACGTCTCATACATTTCTATCCTTGTTTTATTTAATATCACAGTCACGTGTTAATGAAGGACATTTATATATGCTCCTTTTGTTTTCTCTTATTCTTTTTCATATATAAATACAACAAAATAATGTTGGTCGTTGACGGCAATGAGGACGTCTGCCGCCAACTCTCTTCATATGCAAGTTCTTCTTTTTATAGACAGAAAAGTAACTCTAGATGTACATTTACGACACATACAAAGTAGAAAAATGTAGTTCAAAAAATGCATTATTCAAACGAATGGAAAATGCGAAAAATTACACAAGAGACTTCAATGTTTCTCTTCTATGTATATGTTTGGATTTGTAAAGGTCTGGATACAGAAATACCCCCAGCAAAGAGGATGCTAAATTTAAAATGTCTGCATTCAGTTCTTATTTTGCTCTTGTACATTTGTCTGGATGTTAGCCAACAGTGAAGAGAGCAATCGATTTTTCAGGTTACAAAATAAATTACTTGATTTTCAACTCAAATTAGTATTAAATTAGCTACATATATGTATTTTTCTAATTAAACCACACGAAACTGTGAAATTTTAATGGACTGTTAATTTAGAAATGACTTGGAATATAAATCTGAATCAACAATGTCGTGAAAACAATAACTGAAAAGCAACGGAGTAAAAACTTATTATTTTAATCGAAAAATGTAAACATAAGAAATCAATTGAGATTTACAGTTGTACGGCTTGACAATCCTTCAGTTAACAAATTGAAAAACTATTAGAAAATTAATAATTAGAAAGCTTAGAATTAGTGTAGTGACAAACAGTATCATTACCGGTCTAAAAAAAAAAAAAAACATGGAATTTCACCTGGAATCTTATTTCTCTTTAAAAATTCTATTAACGTATGTAACTAAACAGCATATAGACTTCATTTAAAAATCGAAACCGTACATAATTTGAATTGCTGTAGGTTTTTATACTGTTTTGGGGAAATTCTGCGAAAACTCTAAACATTAGGGTCCATACATACATACATGTAGTATAGTACTCTTCTATAATACCTTTACACTAACTTAGCAATCTTGGTAGATTACAAAGTTTTAGTGTCATGGTTGACTGAAATTCAATTACACGCCACACAATTTTTGACACAGATGTAACAAGAAACTTAACAAAACAGCCGATCGTCAACGACCCTTAACGCACTATAAATCTTTTAACGAATCCTAAGAGATAAACTCTTGCTATATTACAAGCACTATCATCCCTTTTAACAACTGTGACTTTAACCCATCAGTTTTCTATTTGTTTGTTTAATTCTTTATTACTCACCACTAGACTATCTCCCCACTCATATCCTACCCCATTTTCCATTAAATACTAGAGCTATTTGAAAACTTTGCAGCCTAGTATTTAAGTAGTGGTGATATTTTAGATATTTGTGGCATACATGTAACAAAGTTTTGGTATCGTATTGAACTGGATAAAATTAGACATCGCGCGATGAGAAAGTTTTACGTCAAAAACGGCTGTACAAAGATGTACTGGGTGATTTTCGTATACAACTGTAAAAAAGTGGACAGCTGAATTTAAAAAATAATCTTCATACTGAATGTCCAAAAACTGCAACGACGGGAGAAATCATTTACAAAGTGGACGATAATATTCCTAAGGTTGTGCAGGACTCAGATGAACACATTTCCCAAACCTATCTGGATCAATTTGAAAGGAAGCTGACCTTATACCTAAAAATGTCACTACAAACTAAACGATACGTGTATTCACCGCTATACTAACATGTTGATGCGCCTCCAAAAAACTTCAATGTTTCGGGATACTGCTAATAACAGGAGAATATTATGGTAAAGACGCTAGGTTCATTGCAAAAAAATATTATCTTCCACAAGGATAATGTACGTTCCCACATAAGTGTTGTGTTCATGGCAAAATTCTTATTTACTGCCCGGTGCTATCTACTTTCTAGATTCGGCTTCCTCTGATTACCATCCGTTCCCAAGGCCCAAAAAATTCCATGGTGGTAGACAATTTTCGTCAGATGAGTAACTGATTGAAGCTCCAAGAAACGGATTGCATGGACAGATCGAGAATATTTCAAATTGCCTTCGTACGACACTATGGATGATGGGCAATAAATTTCTTTACTTTCATTCATTCATTTTGCTATCCATAAAAAACTATTTTCCGAATAAAACCAAAACTAAAGAATTTCGTCCATTTTTTGTCCATAATTCCGCAACTCTTTCCGTATTTCTTGTTGCAATAAATAAACTAAAATGTGGTTTCCAAAATCAAACCGTAAAAATTTCCGGCTTGCCACTGAAGTAACTTTTAAAAATCATTTAAGCGTATACTCTCAGAAATAGTATATTAATGGACTATAGCTATTAAAAGAATATAAACAATTAGTTTGCACTTGCCAAATTTACAATGTTGTTTAAAATATTATTATTAAGCAATAAATTTGTAAATATTTATGTTTCGCATCCTGTATATTTCCGGAATCAATACAAAAACCTTCACCTGCCTTATTAAAAAATTTATGATATTTTCCAGATATTAAACATAAAATTAGCTTTTGAGAATATGATATTTCATAACAACGACGACGTAAATCTTGCAGTCTTGTATTACAAAAACCACAAAAACGACACTAGAGAATTATCACAACAATAGCACAATAATAAAACAAAGAAAATGAGGAAAATCTAGAACAATATAAACAAACAATTCAAGTATGAATTGCTATATCAATATTGGAAACGCTCCAAAATATAAATTTTATTAATTCTGAACAGAAAATCGGTCAATGACTATCACTTTATGGTTTTTAATTACACAATAAGGAACTAATTAGAACGATTTAAATTGTTGTAAATATTATTATTGAATTACATTAAAAAAAAAATGTAGAACATAATAACAATTTGCATTATTTTTGCATAAACCGCATATATCGTCACTTTCTAACTTTTCCAAAATTATATTCGACTATTATATAAATGACCATGAATAATTTGTTTAAATCAGTGAAATTCCATTAAAAAGAAAAACAATAAAAATCGACCTTGTTTTCTATTTTCAAAATTTTTCCTTTAAAATAATTCCATTGAATACCCAAACGTTAATTTCTTGGTTTATAAAAAAAAATGTGTGTGGGTTGTTTTATTTTCCTAAAAGCACTTTTCTTTTCAATACAGTGACTAATAGAAGGTTTTATTCATAATTTGACATCACTTGAACTTTTTTATTCAATGATAAGAAGCGGTAATATTTTTTAATTGACCCATAATGGTAACAATGATATTAACAGTAAAACTGGATAATGGTACCTTTTATTTACAGAGAAATTAATCAGAATAAATTTGAATTAATTAATATAAACAAGGTTAATTAAGTTATTTGCTTGATTAAATAACAATTTCACTGTAAAGTATTGTAATTTTTCTTTTAAATTCAATGTTAGATATGTTTGTATTATTGAAAATTAACATTCATAACATTATTGTTAAACAATGATACGTAATCAACAACAATAATGAAATAATTATTTATTAATAAATAATAATAAATATTTTCACAGAATTTTAATAACATACAAATAGTATCTGTTAATGATAAGACTTACTATCTGTAAGTTTTCTCAAAATAACAGTGTATCTCATGGAATTTATTCGTTTAATTTACAAAAAAAAATCTTTTATTTCAATTAAAACGAAAAAAAAATTAGATGATACCCTGTAATTAGACCAATTATTACTAATTTAGTGTTTGTTTGTGAGTAGGCAGACGACACCTTGCAACATCTGCTCGTTTCCAAAAAGTTAAAACAAAAATAAAAAGAAGTAGCGAAAAACATAAACAATAATACTCCTATGTTTTATGCAAATTTGATTAAAATATAAACAAATAAACAAAACTGATTAAATACAATTGAGGAAATAAAACAGGAAATTGATACATTTATATTATCGTTTCTTATAATAATCTTAATTTCCTTCCAGGATTCTCAAATCTTATTGTAATATTTAATTTAATCATGCTTGTTTGCCAAAAGGTGCAAAATGAATCATTTAAATAGATAGCTTCATGTGAAAAAAAATGATTCATACATGATAATTGATGTTTGTTAAATTTTAATGGTCTATTGAATTCGTTGGGCATCTATCCACAATAAGTAATATTGAAATAAATATACAATTTTTACTATAAATTTTACGAACCACAAGAATAAAAAAAAAACGATAACCGTTATACGAGTTGATAATCAAAATATGGAAAACAAAAACAAAAATGATTGCACTTCAACAATATAGGAACTCACAGCATTTTAAATCAATACTTATGAAACGCCACTAAAATATTAAGTGACTCTTTACAGAGGTTTAACTTTATTATTTAATGTAAATAAAAACTGTTAAGTTGTAATCAAATTTGGAACAAACACGAAACTACTACAGCCAAACCTGCAGCTTCGTATGTTTGAAGCGCTATTCTTAAAACGTAGCGAACTGAGTTTTTACTGTATGTGCTCAAATAATTACACAATTTTACTATTGAAAAATAAGAAGAAAATAAAGAAAAATCTCGTCTGCTCTCAAGGAAAGCGCGCCAAAAATTTACAATGTAATCAATCAATTTGATGTCTAGTGAAAAAATCACTGTTCGATAATTCGTAATGATAAGGCATGGTCACTGGACAGATTAGCGTTTATTGTCTTATATGCTATGAGACATAACTTGTAATGAGTCATAAGGCGAAGCTTTGTCACGATAGGCGCTGGTCTGGCTGTAGCATTAAGGAAGGTCTACAACAACCAGCAAAAACGAGTAGTGCAGAATTGCGCAGGCTATTCAGATAGCAAACCGCGCAATATTATACGAACACGCGCCACCACGATCCGCTACGTGTCGGTATATTAAAGGAAAGTGTTTATTTGTACGCCCGTACGATCTAGTTCACATTCACTCTTGGTTCCTACTGTTGTTTTATAGCTCCTACCAACATGCACACGAGCACAATAAAACAAGTTAACAATAAGAACAAACCGTTCCACCATAAATACTCTGCACTGTAGTTCCGCGCATTTTCGTAAAGCGACGAACATAACATTTTGAACGGGGTGCAGCTCGGATGCCAGTCTGGACCCTCCTTTACAATATCAAACAGGAAAGATAAGAACATAAACAAAACATATTATTTCTCTTAATCTTTTTGTATGGTGCATACACCGAAAAAATCGACCATATAACCCCTAAAAAGAAATGTACCAATTGTAGCGAAAAATCTTTATATTCTAGTACGTTAAAAGAAAATGTTGAGCAACACTGAATTTTCTACTCGTTTTATCAGTAGTTAACTCAAACACACATTGATTACTTGAGTTCAGGTGATTCTGCATAAAATATTGTATTTATTGTACACTGATGACGAAAGTGATGTTATAAGTAATAATATTTTAACGAATATTGATCACAATTTAGAAACTCATTAAAATGTAAAAAATACGACTGTTAATATTTACTACTCCTATATTAACATAGAAGTAAAAAAAGGGTGAAGGGTCTCAAAAGACAAAACCAACTGTCTATCAAACACTGCAGTCACATGCATACAGTTTCTCCCTAAGTCATAATATACGCTTGTTCATTAACTTTAATGAAACCAGAAAACCTGGTGTCATCTGTGTCTTGACATAAATTTAGTTGGTTATTTTTGCCACTTGAAAATGAACGAAAGAACTCCTCATACAGAAGCATAATCCACAAAGTTTATACCTTCGTTGAGAGAAGCTTTCTATTTGTATATATAAGTACAGTATTGTGAATAGATTATAAATTCCAACACAAATTTTCTTGAAGAAAGTCACATTAGTGATTCGTCTATTCCCAGAAGTAGTCTACTCCAACACCAATTCCAGTATAATCCTTTATGGTTTAATTCCTTTTAACAGGAATAAAGCATACAAAATATTGAACGAAGGCAAATTTTACCTGTGAAAAAGTATAAGCTGAGACTTCTATTTTACGGCACGTTTAGTACATCAGTCCAATAACAATGCAGCAAGCACATCTTAATGGTAACTGGACAATTTGAAAAATAGTGAGATGACGCAGAAACGAATTGCAATTAAAATTAGAAATTACGAAAGAAATAAACGATCTGAACTGTTTCACATGAAATCTCAACAACAGCAGCTTCAATCCCACCACATGGTTCAACATTTTAATTTAAAATGCGATTCAAATCTTATCAGCACATGTACAACAACTTCAGACAATTTGAAATACTCGAAATCCAACATGAGAGAGTACGTCAAACTTGCTGAAATACAACATTCAACACAGTAAATGTAATTTTTAGTAATCAGAAGAAATTCAACCTTGACGGCTGTGGCATCGCATCAGGAAAGCAAAAAAAGAAAAATCATATCACGTAAACCGTTAGGATGAGGAAAAGGAGTTATGATATGTGCAACTAACATTGGAAAGCTTAAATCAAAAATATTGACTATATTTTTGAAAAATCTTCTTTCTTAACTCCTTAACACAACGTTTATACCCAGAGTTGATTTGAAAACATGGAATTTTCATATTGGTTACGTCTAAGGCCAGATATCAACCTCGAAAACTTATGGGGCATCCTGGCGGCAGCAGTTTGTGATTAGGAAAAGCCGGAAATTCAAGATGTGGAACAACTCAAACAAAGAATTGTTGAATCGTGGGATAAAACAGCGGAAATCAATATTTAAAAAAATTAAATGTCGATTTTATAATTTTTCGACACGTAAAATTTTTTCAGAAGTCTGGATTTTTGTCTCTGTTTAGAAGAACTTAATCAATTAAAGATTATTATACTTTAATTTACACGGCTCTTTCTAAAAATAACGAAAATTTGAATTAAATTTGTATAAATACTGTGCTTTACAGAAATTGCAAGACTGAAAAAATGAAAATTAAAAGATAAGGAAGAGTGTTAAATACGAAAATTTCACATTTTCTTGTTAATTTCTGTAGGTAATGTTCGGCAATTACAATTGTTAATTAAAACTCCCAATAGAAAAAAATTTCAGTTAAACAATTTTAGCAACTTTATTCAAATATATCCGTTAAGTTTACACATACATCACATGTTGCAAGAATTAAATTTAGTAAAATTTCCTAGATTTGTCATCTTGGAGTTAACGGAAATGCCGTCTTGAATATAAATCGAGTTTATTTAGAAACCCCCTAAACAAAAACATTATGAATTGTTTTTAGTTAATTTATTTTTCAGAAATTTAGTAATGGTAGAGGATTGTCTATAGCACAGTTTTTTTTTCTCTCATATTACTAATTAAAAGTATCAGCATTGCTCAGAATCAATTGACATAATGAATCATTTATTAAGAATTGATCAAGCTAACAACAGGAAGTTGCAACTTATAAGGTTAAGTTAACGTAAAAGTATTTAATAAAAATAGAGGATAAACTACTTTTATTACAAATCATTAAAGTGAGAAATCTTATAAATCAATTGCTTAACATTAATGAAAGACTAATTCAACATTCACCAACTATCAATTTATTTTTTAAATCAATTACTTTACGTAATCTTACAATTAGTCGAATTAATTTGCAACACATAAAAGCAGAAATAATAAACACGTGGAAAACTCAATCCTATACAATATCCTGTTGAGACAGTTAAAAGTTTTCTTTATTTAAAATAAGTACTTGTATAGGTACATAAAAGTCGGCCGGACATGGTTGAATATACCGTATGGTTACCTAGGTGACCGACACGAGGGCCATGAAATCGTGTAATTTACAACATGACTCATATTGAAGAACAGAAACAGCTGACTATTAATTCAATATTCGTTTTCAGGAGAAGTTCGATAGAATTTCAAGAAGTGAATTCAAAAATTATTATTATTGTTGAGTTTAATGGTAATTACGGATTTTCAGAGTATTAGGTATATGTGAAAGGTGTGTCTTTTTGTAGTAGTATTGTTATTATGTCATATGGTAGTGTATTTTATTTATTTTTTCTTTTTTTTTTCCCGAGACTTGCCCCTCTTTCAAACCACACCCAATTTGTGTTATTTTTCATTGAAACGCTTCATAATTCTTGGTTTTCGTATACAATAAATAACTCAATTATATAATTGTTCGACTTTATTCCGTTTCTTTTGGGAGACAAAAGAATCGATTGTAAACGTGAAGATTTCTCTTAAACAAGATATAAAAATCTATACAAAGTGTTTAAACTTTACTAATTGAAACAACAGTTGGGCCAATAGTATACCTCTGATAAATTTGCTTATATGAATCATTTGAAATTTAACAATTTTGATAAATTACCTATCTTGCCAATGCTATAATTTTGAACTCTTACATCAGTATTCACGCTATATGAGCAAAATAATCAATTTAGAAACCTCTAATCACACAATAAAATACTTCAGTGTTGGTTGTATTCGAAAGAACGCAATCTAATGGTTTTATGTTTGGTAAATTAGGCAATAACTCACTGTCAAAGAATCACCAATTGCTTCAGTGCACAGTAAATTGATTTTTTTTTCAATTTAATCTTGTATTTAATAGAATACAATGGTTTAAATTGAAGAGATTTTCCAATTTTCGATCGATAACATAATGGAAAAAACACCATTATAAACGGATAAAGACAGCTTGCATTATTTTAAATTTGGAATTAAGTATTTAACAATTAATGTTTCAATCAACATTTGTTTGAAACCATGGTTTAAATTAAATGAGAAAATTGGAAAACACATCGATCAATCAATTGGTAGAATAAACAAAAACCTTGGAGTCTACAATCAAATGTAATACATACTCGTACGTACACAATAAAACAAATCTGACTTGGCTGTGTTTTCTTGATATCAAGCTCGAAGCTCGACATGTATGGGCAAAGATCCAATACAACAGCAAAATAATATTTCAGAATAGAGCTTTTTCTTTACAAAAAAAAGTATAAAACAACAATGGGTAGGGTAGATAGGAAAATTAGGTGTGTTTACACTTGTGCGCTCTTCATTTTTCGTGCGTGAGCCGCATGCACGAAAAGTAAGGAAAAAACACCGAATAATGTGAATGAGGAACTATTTTGGAACACGAAACTATAACTTTATGAGGCAAACAGAGACTTTCTTTCTTAAGTTCATATTATGTGTAAAATATGGAAATGGACGCATTTGACCGAACATCTTTTCGAGCTATTACTAGCATCTCATGTGATCTGATCGGGAATTTGTGTCTTGTCACTGATTTTTAAATCGGCCGATTTTGTGATCGTTAATGCTGGTTCTTGTTGACCGACTGTAAAATTGTCGCGGCTACTCTAAAAAGATGAACTTGTAAAACTTGTACCCGCAAAAAAAAAACATTTTAATTTAACCGACCCTGTAATTTTGTATGTTGTTTAATAGTGTAGAAATATTATTAATATTTATGTATTTCATTGAATTATTTACAGTGGCGTACTGATGAGTAGACGGATCCGTGTTTGGATTTGCAATGCGCAATGAGGGCTTTAAAAAATTACACACTCCATGCACCTTCATGTTTATGTTATTCGGAATTTCTAAATATTTTAAAAGATGATCAATTATATGTTTATAATATAAAAGTTTGATAAAAGTAGTACAAAGTAAAAATCCAGTGGCGTGGCGGTATGGATCGGTGTTAATTTCTCTATTCCTAATTGTAGTTTATGCAACGTATTTTGTATGCTTGTACACAATTTGAGACACCCAACTACTGAGTTACATAGTCTTAACGACTGTACATCTTATTATTAAGTCGCAAAACATATCATCATTATCTGGATGTAAAACTCTAAATGAGAAATTCAAGGAATCAACCATAATTTGTTATTAATTTAAAAACAATTAATTTTCGTACTGCATATCTCTTTTCCGGACTTCGGATCTATGTTCCGTACAATCCACGATATTCTGCTCTTACTGCGCCACTGATTGTCTATGATATTAAATTCTTATCATTTCAATTTATAATTTTTTATAAACCACATGCTATCAAATGACGCACAATTTAATATGTCGATTCAAAATACGCAAAATCTATTGGTATTTCCAATAAAACAATATTTATGGATTTTTGCATTGATTATAATTTCCTTTCTCATCAGCTGTGTAGAAAAACCATAAACAAATTTGTGACGTCTGTATTGAAATAAACAAATCAACAAGATTATAAAATGAAGATCGGAATGGAGTTAGTAAATAATTCAGCATTCAATTTTAAACGTTATAACTATAATAGAAGATTTTTGGATTGGAGAAATTCTTTCTCCAATCGTATTATAAAATATAAATATAGGAATATTATCACAATAAACCGATTTATTTAATTTTATCGGATTATATCTTTAGGCTAAATATTTTAATATCAAAACTGACTAACACATTGTTATTTTCTAAGAGAAAAAGATAGAGTCAAGGACGCAACAATTTCAAGTTCTTCTATCCTACCAACAACATTTAACAAAATAACAACCGAAAAAAAAGACGAAAACAAAACCAAGAGTAGAAGAATAAAAGGAAAACGTCCAACAACTGCAGCTATATCCGGTTTTAACGACGTCAACTGACGACTATAACTACTTCTGATATGTTTCCACGATAATTTCAGCTGTTTTTCAGCTGGGCATATAATCTTACAATCTACTAGACAATATATTTTAAAATTTCGTTTCAATTATAATGTGAATATTGGAAAAAAAAATGTTAGTTTGTAAAGTATGTATATAACACCACACCTATAATACTCCACCCCCTAAAAAAAAATACAATGGAGTATTTCAACAACAATCGACTGTCTTGGTAAAATAAATGTTAAAAATGACTGAAGACACGTGCTTTATAATAACAAACACAGATGCAACGAAATCTTCATATATTACATATGGTGTTTAGCTGATTTTTTTTTTAATTATAGGCCATAAATGTGGAGTTTGTAATTTTTAACCAATCATTATCAGTTAATATTAAACAGAAATAAAAACGAATAAATAGATAGGGGGGCACTAAATTGGCAGGCACCATCTGAAATGTCTAATTTTAACTGTGCAGATGTGGCATAGATGAAGAAGACTTGATAAAGATGCAGTACTGTTAAAATAACATCATACAGTATGCGGCAGCAAAATAGGTACATAGGGAAAAGCATCACCACTATCATCCACTTTCATAAAGAGAAACTGGATCTTTAACCGAAATAGTTGCGTGGAAATGTGCCACAGTACTTTGAAAAAAAAAGGATGGATAGTGTCAACAATTGACGTTCTTACCCTACTGGCTAACTAGTTTCTATATATTAGAAATGAGAGTGAGTATAGCCGATGCTTTCTCCTATTTAGGTACCTAGTTTGCTGATGCATGCTGTATATGTTTCGTTCTATATTTCGCTCGTTGATAACAGATGACACAAATATATAAAACAATATTTACAATTGATTTCAATTATTTTCCAATTTAAAATTATTAAAAAAAAGTCATGGTTGATGGTTGTTCAAGGTTGTCTATAGTAGAATTCATTGAATCTTCTTAATTATTCACACGTCATGGGAAATGCAACACGTCCAGTGCTTTAATTTTTGGATTTTTCACAAAATTCCCATCTAACCTTCGGGTTAAATAATCACACAATGTTTTTTAATTATTTGTTTCTTTCATGCATATAATTAATAACGGGAAAATCCAAGTTTAATCCACGATAATACCATCAAGTCACCTTATTTTACAGTTGATGATAAACAATAGACTATCTATAGGTATTTAGTATAGTATAACCAACTTGATTTTTAAACAAAAACAATTGTTGAAAAAAAAATTACCAAAGTAGGCTATGATAAGTTGCAGTCTATCAAAGACCTTAATTGACCCTCATGAATTAAACTCAATTGTTTCACCTATATGGATTTAGTCTCTCCACTATAAATAAATAAAGGGGGTCATTCATATTTTTTTGTTGTTGTTGTTGCTATCTATTTATTATCATCTATCAACTATTTATTTATAAAGTAAGTACCTAAGGTACCTATGTGGTGATACTTACATCCACCAATACTTCCACTGATTTGTGTTCTTGTGTAACCACCGTTTGTGATAACACAACTATACAACAAAATAATCAACACACACCATACTGATGAATAACAAAAGAATCCGGTCATTTTTATTATAAAAGAGAATTTATCAATAATTCATTAAACTATTTGGAGAATTTTTGATCACATTATAATTATATTATTGAATATTTGAAAATATTTAATTGAAAAAAAGCAAATAAAACAAAAACAGGGTGAATAAATACACAACGTACCAACACTCACGTAACGCACTATTATGCCCGCTACTGACTGAACTGAGAAAGAAATAGGCAAGAGTGTATTTTAAATCGGGTAGAGTAGGAAAGCAAGCTTATAAACAATTGATAATCGTTTGCCATGAAGCTGATGGTGCCATCTAGACACTAGAAGTTTAAGTACGTATAGTCAACTATTGAAGTGATGCAGCTGGTGGCGCCAGTGAAATATATATATATATATATATACTTACAACAAGTATATATTTCAGTGGTAAAATTATTTGCCTAAATCCAAACGTTTTTATGATATTTTTTCAATTATTGAACATTAAATTAGTATTTATTTGATTTATTTAGACGATCCTTTAACACTCAATTCAAAAATCAATTGTCATCTATTCGTATAGGAGTTTTATCTATGATAATTTATTAACAATAGAGAACAGAGACGATTTATAGGTTTCTTGTAGTTTACTACCAGCAGTATGTCGCATTGTAGGCCTATACCATGAATTTACAGTAAAAGTAGCACGCAATCACTATTTAAAGAAAAAAAATGTACAACTGTCTTCTTTGTTAAAACAAAGTTGTATTTCATAGAGGGAAATATATATGAAAGAAAAGAATGAAATATTAGAAAATCCTAGAAGTCTAGCCTCTATTATATAGCCCGAAAAATTACCTTTCTAGATGAGACTTGAACTCGGGGCTCTCATTAACGCGGTGTTCAAAATCGCTTGCCTCCGAACACCTAGTGAGAAAACTACAGCCTGGACATTGGTCTTCTGGTGGTGTAGTTGGTCAACACTCCTATCTGTCATGAATGTTTAACATTTATGGAAAATTCAGAAAATGCATGTGAATGCAATGATAAAAAGTGAT
>JAZBGY010000368.1:37405-68294 GCA_037414755.1 Lydus trimaculatus | reverse complement strand
CAACCAAGACTAACTATCCAGCGACTCTATGTCGCTAACAATGCTTAATCAGCACTCCTCACATAAACAAAGCTATAATCAACATTTATTACATGGATTTGCGTTTTTTTTTTTGTAAAATATAAAGAAACACAGTGATCATTACTTTATCGTCCTTGTATCACTAATCACAATTATTTTGGTGAATTCTTTTGCAAGAAAATGTACAAAGTTCACGTTATATTTCTTGATTACTATCAGTACATAATTCTTGCTTGCACTTTGTCAACAAGTGCAAAAATTCAAGTATCTCAGATTGAAAGATACAACTGTTCTCATGATTATAATTTATCTTTCAAGTAGGCTCTAAAACTTACATCTTCTCTTTTAAATGATAATCAAGATAAAAGGCGATCATTATCGTTTTTATATCAATGTCAAGCCACTTTTCTTTTATTTTCACTGAAAAAGTGGGGAAATTACAAATTTTCCCGCATTCAATGAATTACAGAATGTTTCCATCCAAATACGAAATTTCGAAACAATACTCTACAGTTGTCGGTTGGCGAACAGATGCCGCCACATTTAAAGGAGCTATCATCAAGGAACGTACACTTTTTTGAAAAGCAAATAGTCTAAAACGACGTAAACTTGGAATGTAATTAAAATTGTAAACAACTGCAGCCAAACCTCGATTATCGCGGTTCATAATTTGGTATCAAAAACCCAATTATTCCAATTATGGCGATCTTAAAAGATTTGAAAATGAAGGTGCTTGTGTTATCAATGACCTAAGTAAGTCTGGTTTCTATTTAAAATTGAAATCAAAAAAGGTGATGATTACGAGTTGATTGGGTCACATGTTGAGGTATTGGACAGTGTTAACCTAATTAACCTCTAGACAGAATGTGCTTAAGATGCTCAAGTCGATGATAATGAGTAACAAATTGATGTAATTCCAAGAATCCTTGACAACAATCACGCATTTTACGCGCACTTTTTATCCCCAATTATTGCGATATTTTCGTTTAACGTTAAAATCTTCAACAGGGATACATTAGACGTACTTCGATCTTCTTCATCCGATCTACCTTGAAGTGTAGTTGACAAATCGTGTTACACGATAAAAGTGACTTTCATTGTATAATAAAAAACATAATCTTTTAAGAAAAACTATCGAAAACTGATCAGCAACAGTTGATTGATTCAAAACGATCGTTTCCTACAAAGTACAAATGCTTGTCGTTCCACGACAAACGGATTTAATGTCTAGTCGGATAGTAAATAATGATCGAAATAAATCAGAATAAATTGCTAAACGTGATAGTTCAACTGAACTATCTGAACTAACTGAAATATTTCAGTTAGACATTGATTAGGTATTAGTGAAAGTGTAGCATGATGTTATTTTACGAATACGTAAATTGTTCTGAAACTGTCATTAAGCATTATGGAGTGTCATCCTTATGTTACACAAAAATTTAAATAAAAGAGCAAATGTAATTTTTGTGCATGTAGACGTATTGTTGTCAACTTGACGTTGACGTAATGATGGATGGTGATGATGATGGCGATGAGTACAGTTTTTACACTGATCCATCCCTTATCAAGACTCTAACTCTTAAGATAAAGCTTAATTTCCAAGTGAAATTTCAAGATTATTATAAACATATCTGATAAATTGTTTGATAACGATAATGGATTAGAGGGAGTGTATTTTATTTTTTTAATTTTACAACAATTGTTCGGCGATATTTGTTGGAAAGGTTTATCAATCGACCGAAAAAAGACAGCTTTTATTCGAATATTTAAAATATTTACATGGACCACATTAATAAATCATTGTGATTAATGTATTCACTTTACGAAAGATTTAGATTTATGCAGCCTCACTATTATGTATTCAGGGCAAATCAAGAAAACGTCAATGATTGTTGTGGATGATCTCTCTAGTTATTTTTTGTTGTGCTTTTTTCATTACTGTGCAAACTGTAGTAATAATTCTTGGAAATGGTTAGTGTAAGACACGTTTTAATCGTAAAATAGTTTATTGTCCATCCAAAAAATAAACAAAATAATTAAAATTTGTTAGAGACAATAATGATAAAATTCCAATTCATACAATGTAACAACCAATACATCAGCAAATTTCAAGCCAAGACGCAAAGTAATCGATTTGTAACAATGAACCCTTAAATCCTATCTAAACAGTAACGCAATCTGTATTGACCTGGACGACTTGACTTTAACAGGATAATTTATTTTAATTGGTACCGAAGCCAAGTGGAATTAGATCCAGTATATGTTCATTACTGACCAAACTTTCTTGATCCCTAAGGTCCTTTACTATCGAATTCCGTCTACCTTACGGCTATTGTTGTGCAGTTTTGCTAATCTATAAATCTCTTGGGTAACACGTTTTGTTCTAGTTTTTGTTTTAATGGAAATGTTTAACCGTCCATCAATTTTGAACAATGCAAACAATTAAAAATTAACAATAAAATTTTATCTACTGCATAGCCTAGGAAATAAAATAAACATAAAACATTTTTTTAAAAGAGAACAGAAGGTTGTCAAATTTATTGTATAAATACCGATAGTTAGCAATCATGTTGCAACATTCAAAAATGAATACTTTCACAAATACAGCAGTTTTTCTGGCAATTTTCCATTCAATTATTTGCGAAAAAGTACGTTTTGATCATTTCCAAGTCCACCATATCCAACCACATAATGAAGAAAGCATTGAACTCCTCCAACAATTAGAAAAGAATCCTGATTATAGTTTCTGGAGTCCAATTGTAGGAATCGGACGTGACGTTGATATAATGGTACCACCACAATTACAAAGGGAATTTAAAAAAATTGTCGACGTCTTCAATTTAAATTCAACGTTGTTCATAGAAAACGTCCAAGAATTAATTGATCACGAATCGACTGCTTCTAGAAGTTCTGAATTCGATTGGACTTCTTATCATACTCTAGAACAGGTAGATTTTTATTTTACTTCAATATTGATAATTATGGGAATATTTCAGATTAACGATTGGCTGGCTAGTCTATCACAAAAATATCGAGGTAAAGTTACATTAATAAAGGGCGGTAGATCGTATGAAGGACGGGATATTGTTGGTGTTAAGCTCAGTTATAGTTCGAAAAATGCGAATCGGAGCGTATTTCTCGAAGGCAACATCCATGCAAGAGAATGGTTGCTTTTTGTAAACAATTTAAAATAAAATATTTTTGAATGAATTACACAATTTTTCAGGATAAGTTCAGCTGTTGTTACTTATATTTTAAACGAATTACTAACTAGTAAAGATCCTAAAGTACGAGCAATTGCTGAAAGTAACGATTGGTATGTTTTCCCTGTAATTAATCCAGATGGTTTTGTTTTCACCCACACAAAGGTATTGAATTAATTTCTTGTCTTTCGTCTTTCTAAAACAATTGATTTTCATGGAAATATTTTAAGAATCGCTTATGGCGTAAAACACGTGTACCTTACGGTGGTAAATGTTTTGGTGCTGATCCTAATCGTAATTGGGATTATCATTTTAATGAAGGTGGTAGTAGTAGTTATCCATGTAAATGTACATATCGTGGCCCTTATGCCTTTTCTGAACCATCGACAAAGTCATTATCGGAATTTATTACAACTATTGGTAAACAGCTTAAAGCATATATATCTTTCCATTCCTATGGTCAATTATTAATGATGCCGTACGGACACACAAAGCAACATTTAGATAATTACGATGATTTAGTAAGGATTTTGATTCTCTTTCAGAAATATTGTACTTATTTCACAATTTTTAGCTAAAAGTCGGCCGTAAGGCCATCCAAAGTCTAGCAAAACGGTATGGGACTCGATATAGAACCGGCAATACTGCTGAAACACTTTGTAAGTATTCTGGACAAGTTGCAACCTCCATTTGTAATTTTTAATGTTAAATAATAATAATTTATTGTGAATCGAAGATATCGCCAGTGGTGGTAGTATAGATTGGGTGAAAGGTAAATTCAAGACTCCAATAACTTACACATATGAATTACGTGATAAAGGACGTTGTGGATTTTTATTACCGCCAGATCAAATTATACCTACAGGTGAAGAGACATTGGATTCATTAGTGACAATAATTCAAGAATTCGATAAAATTCTTTATAAATAATAGCATTTTTTCGTGTAAAAACCGGAAATAAACCCGAATATTACATTAAAAATTTTGAATTAATCCCAAGTATTCCAGAAAATAGGACGTTAAAGATGATATCATCGTATAAAAATTGTTCACATGCAGCTGTCCTGAATGCAAATCTACTCAATTTGATAACGTTGAACTAGTTTTTTGCACTCCACTCACATATATTTCTTGAATTTCTAGAAAATGCAATTTAGAGAATAGAACAATTAGAATTGTAATTATAATTGGAATATTTCGTAATCTTTAAAGTAATGCAATTGCATTCCTACGTTCCAGCTATTATGATAATTGCATCAATGTTTTCTAAAAGAACAAACACGTATTATCAACAAATAGCCAGGATATGCTTGACATGTAAGCAAATAGGTTTTCAATTTTGTAAAAAGCATCTCAAAGTCGTCAATGTATGTTGTTATAGAGTGTGTGTGTACACTGTTGGATATTTCCAATACTTCTATCAATACATACACACATAAACACAATCCCTTTAACAACATACACATCTCGTTTCTGTCACTCACTCTCTACACGATACAGTTTCACAGGAAATGAGTAAATTGCCAAAAGGGAAGCAATTTATCAAATAGAGTTTAGATGGTGGTAATGTTATTGTATGACGTTATCACTTTGAAAATGAACATAAAACTTCATAGTTGCCCAAATAAATAAATAAACAACGTAGCTGTACTGCAGAAAGGATGCTTTTTCTTTAAAAAGGTACCGGTATGCCTGCAATAAATAACCGTCAGATTCATATATTCAACACCATTTTTATTAATAAACTTCCTTTGCAAATTCTAAATGATGGTGGTGGGACTGGAATACAAGTAATGATAATAAAGGTGACAGTGATGTGTGTTGTATGTATATACAATACCTTTTCAACTTTAAATTGATTTATATTTCCTATACATCCACATAAATATCGTTATAAAAGAATTGAATAGAGACGGTTGGATTTGCAGGTTTCCCCGAAAAAAAGTGACAAAAAACTTGTAAGAAATTACAGGAGAAAATTAATTGAGAATCGGTAGAAAATCGCGTCTGGAAGTTGTTCGTATTCGCGGAAATAAATCACGAAAATTAGAGGTGTATTTTTTTTGGTAGTCTCCTTTCAACGACTAGCTGTAAAATGGTGGAGGCGCCCGTTCGATTAACTACCCTATTGGTGATTTTCTCTTTTTTCTGTTTTGTGTCGACAATCATCTGGCTGAGTGATTATTTGCAATGCTGTTTTGACACAGAGGTGATTAAACTTGGCTGCATAATTTAATACGAATGATGAAAATACCACAGTTGATTATTCCCAAAGTTCACGATATTAAATCTCTATTATTCTCTCTGTCTGTTGGATATTATCAACAATTCTGTTTGAATATTGTATATTTTATACAAATGTATACACGTACATGTAGAGATATTAAGATAATAACGTTAAGCACTTATGAACGACGAACCTGAAACTCATAACAATAATTACAAGAAATTTAGTAAACTTTCGCAAACTCCATCTAAATGAATATGTTGATGGAATTTAAAATTTCAACAAGAAACTAGAATAAAAAACCAAGTAACAGCAGAAGTTGTATAACAAAATCTAGTGCGCGTGTATTTCAGTAGCAGGAATTTCATTGCGCCTCTATCCATGTTTCAGTCATACCGTGTAGATGAAGAAGTCGGTGGTAGTGGCGCTGAAAACATCCAACCAAGTTGTTGTTGTTACGAGACAGCGTTTCACATCATTTTCCACACGATTCTCTCTATATTCGATTTTGACGTGTTCCTATTTCAATTTGAATCCTAGTTGATAGTCGAGGTGCGCTCGTTTCTCCAACAAAGACCAGCAATCAAGTGAATTCCACATAAATTTGGTGATAATAGAAGAGAGGTAAGTTTGTAGCGGTTGTTGCATTTGTGAATGAAACAAAACCAAAAAAACAAAAAAACAAAGTTAGTTTTTTTTTGTGGTGGTCGTCTAGTGGCTTTACAATAAAAATTCCAATTTCAATTAGAACATAAAAAAAGGAATAATAGGAGAAGAGACGAACAAATCAGATTAAAAGTTTTCAATTAATTTTTTCTTGTAAAATGAATCTAATTCAATTAAAATATCAAAGCTTTCGGCTGTAAACTGTGTAAACTCGCATTTTTAATATTGACACAATGTAAATTCAAGCAATTAAGTTTTAGGTAAATATTTACTTTCATCAAAATGTCTAAGTACTAATTCAATTAACTCGCATTGACTGTCTATATGAAGAAAAAATCACGAAATCCATCTACAAGTAACACCTGTAACTTAATAGAAAAAAGTAAAGTGAAATGAAAAATGGACAGACTGACGGTTTGATTTATTGGAATTAATTTGAATGAAGCTTGTTTCATTTAAAATCGAATTTACTGTCTGCGGTCGATGATTTATTTGTTAAAATGTTTACTTTATTGGATATGAAAATTTAGTAATGTCCAAGCTTACATTTACACACTTCATCACTCAAGGAAGGTCATAAAATATCAAAATTTATTAGTCCGAATTGGCCCTTATTAGAAACTACAATCATTTTCACTATCTGAGAATTAGTATCGTTTGCAGATTTCCATAAAATTTCACCACATAAAATCAATCTTTCCACGTTTATAACATTTTTATATCGACAACACGACGAAAAGTGTTTGCCTCTGGCCGATACTGCTGTGCGGATCCCACTAATAATAAACATCGAACAAAACGATGTCATAATCTGCCCGGACTTCATCTAAAACAGAATATTTTTGTTTGTTTTTCTCATACTGTCCACAGTTGCCATCTATGCTCCATTTCACACTATTGTTATAATAAAGATAATTCTTTCTATAATAAAAGCAACAAAAAAAGTTTGGTCCAATTGAAATGGGGACTAATAACGATTTTCACCATTTGATTTTAGATCGTTGTTGTTGTTGTTGTTTTTTTTGCTCCAGTCTTCAAGCTTTATTGTATGAAAATCTAAATACCACAACCATTATGATGTGTTTGTTTGAAATTTATCCAGACGATTCCACACCCCCAACATGTTTTAGAGTAAATTCGCCACAACGTATTCTTGATTTATTCCAGCTTAATGTTGATGATTTCTATGTGTTATAAGCATTTTTTATCGTTACGCCTATAAATCACCTGTCGTACAATTTTATTACAGATTTGTCTGGAAATTCTTTTGAAATTTTCCCTAGACTGTTGATGGAAAATATTGGAAAAACAGCTAGAAATGTTATTATTGTTCTGTACTTTAATAGTAAAACCAGCATATGCGGGCTTGAACACGTACCATTAAATCTAATAGGTAATTGAATGCAGATCACGGGTTGCTTTGGCAACCTACTGATAAAAAATTAAATAAAACACCAACCACATTATGGAAACGGTCGTAAAAATTTAAAATCATACGACTAGGAAATACGAGAAAATAAATCTTCTCTGGGGATTTTTCCTATTCTGGAAAAAAAGAACATCTTTATAGTTGTTTTATTGCAGTTTATCACTCGTAATAAGTTTCCAGTGATAACAATTGGAGAGAAATGCAAAACAAGCTGGTTTATTCGATCAGATATTATTTAATCGACTGTTCGGTTTTTGTTTACTTTTTGTTGGCAACTGTGTTGGACATTAGGATAGAAACTAATCAGTATTCCAACTATTTCTAATAGTAGAATATTGTTCGAACAAGTTAATAATTAGTCTGGGAACAGGGATAGGGGCGCGTTCGACATATCCACTACGAACGACTAACTATAATTAATCAAATCTAACAAAATGGCACTAGTTAATTAATAATATTGAATGGAATATTGAAGCTGGCAATTATCGATAGAATTGTATTGTTGTATTTCAAATAAATCGCAGGTGAGACAAATACCTTCGATAGGTTCAATTATAACTTTAACATGAAAGAAATGCGGCTTATCGACAGACTAATCGATTGATTTTAAAGCTTACGAATTGTGTAGGACTAATACAATTAGGTTTTCTTTGACATTCCGCTAATAAGATCCAATAGACGATTTTTTTTTGGTTCAGCTAAATTCCATCATCAAACTAGTGAGATTATTAATTATTTCGACAAGATGATCAAGAGATGAGGCACTGTCAATTAATTTCACTTTCACATGAACAAACTTTTTGTAGATTATGTCTCTACAGTGCCCGAAAGTTTAACAATTTATTAATAGGAATAATAGGATATTGTCTCAAAGTTACTTAATTATAAGCTGGTATAAGTCGAAATCTGTCTGTCCCATCGTCACATTGTTATCATTTGGAACACTGTCTGTTTCATGTCTGAAACATTTGAAACATATCAGTTACATCAAGAAGTGTCAAAACAGATTACCACAGTGGAGTGATACAAAAAAAAAAAGTTGTGCGATTGTCAACAGAGTTTCATCAAAATTCTAAAACAAAAATTGCACATCACACCACAACATATAGACGACTATAAGAATTAGTTTTCATTTTGTAATTTCTCTTTTTTCTTCTTCCCGTATATTTATCTATCATTGAATATTCTGGCTGTCGTCAAGTGGAGAATAAATTTTCTAAAGATTCAGCAACAATTTTAAGTAAACATACAACGGCAAAACCTTCGATAATTGAATTATAATATCGAGGATAAAAATTGAAAAACAGGTCAAGGGTTTCTATTATATTCATTTTAATAAAGTGCGTGACTCAGAAATAAGGAAAAAAATCAGTAAAATTTCCGCCTAATACAGCAACAATTAAACACACTTTCCACATGCTTTATTGTTATTGTTCTCGTTATTATCGTAAGAAAAATTACCAGACGAAAATATTGGACTTAAAACGATGAGTTACAACTTGTTGCCATTTCTAGCTTTCCACATTTATACGAAATGATTCAAACCATGAACGATATTAAATTTATTTTCCATTATTTTTCTCTTCCATCAACCGACAATTCGCTTTAATTAATTCCATTCGTTGATTATTAAAACGAATGAAAATTCGCTTTTGTTGTTCGATAAAAACTGGATGTGGTTGGAATAAGGAATTTGTCTGTTTTCCTATGTTCGTTTGACGACAGGTATGGTGTATAACAACAACAACAACAACAAGAGAGTGACAAACTCGAGCAACATCTCGTCAAACTTATCTACCCAACATTAAAGACAAACTGGAAGGAATTTGAAATTTTCAAATAATCGTAGGGACATTAAAGATGGAAAGTTTATGGTTGGAATTTGAATGTGTCGGTATTTTCGTTAAGTCAAAACGATACGTTAATGTATCGTGGATTTGTTCGGTTTTAAAGACAGTTTGATTGATTGATTGTGCGGATTTATATTTGTTATCGCTGAAAGTGTGTGTGTGTGACGCAAAATCAGAATTTATTTTATTGTGTTGCTATAGTGATAACAGCAAAAAAAAAATGATTGAAAAATCAAACAATCAATAAAAATTAATCGTAGTGATTTTAACAATAGATAATCAATTCGATCAAATTGCGTGTTAAACTCAACAACAAAAGAATTTAATACGAAAACAAGACAAGGAAACGATTAATTACATCGAAGTGTTTGAATTCCGATTCGATTCGAATTGAGGATGTTCCACAATTTAAATTCGTTTTATCCAATGTGGTAGGAAGATAAATGATCTAAATATTATTTCTCTTATTGCCTTTTTATACACAGAAAAATGGTGGATGCGCCCGGCGTATATATGTATGTCGTTTATATTATTGTCAAAAAGTATCATTATTCAAGTCAATAGTTGTAACACACCATAAATTCCGATAAATACACAACTCATAAACAGTGAAAGTTTTCCACATTTATCATCAGCAAATAAATATGTGCCAGTTAAAGTTTGTCGATGAAATTTCACTAGTAAACTTGTAACTTACTGAAAATATCAAACACATCTGCTTCAGCAGATGATGATGATGATGATGATGATGATAACAGTCAAATTGAGAAAAATTCTCCGGCTTTTATCAAATTATCCAGTGACAGACTTTACGCATCAATTATCATAATTAACATTAATCTGGAAGAGGAAAAATGTAGGCGTAATTACTATTGCGAGAACAATTAAAGAATTACCAACAAATTAGTTCCTGTATATATTTATAATGAAAAATGTAGGTACTGTTGTTAATTATTTTTTGCGTAAACCATTAAAATTTCCACAGATTTATTCAGACGACACGTTGGGAATATTTTAGAGTACCACAACCTACCTTGGGTGATGGGTCAACAAATTACATTTCTGTGTAGTTATTTTTTGTGTGAAACACTCACAGTTTATCAATCCTGATAAGAAGGATAACATAAATGACAATTCCTTGTATACTGTGTCTTTTTGATAATATCGAGTGAGTGTGTGTGTGTTTGTGTATTGATCCAATACTCTATGTGTAATTTGATATATTTCAGTTCATAACCGCTTAATTAACACATATTTAATATGTCAACAGCAATGGGTGGTGATTTAATAGTGATTATCGTTGAAATTCATATTTAAGAAGTTCAATGAACTTTTATTAGTAGAGTGGTATTATTTAAGAAACAAAACCCACACGACCAGGATCCGCTCAATCTAATTATTTGACGGGGTATTTCCGGTCGGATGTTCAGATCAACACCTTTCTACATTCGCAATTAGATTAAAGCGACACAGACTTTGTAATGACAAGAGCAATGAAAGGAATGATTTTCATGAAAATTGTCACAAACGGAACATTCGTTAATTCTTATTTTTTTTTAAATCTTCTTCTTCTTCTTCTATACAATAAGTGAACGAAATTAGCGTATTTCTTTTCATATTATCGATGATTTGTTTGAATTTAATTAAGTGCTTCTGATTGAACTGCTATTGTTCATCAGTTAATTATTATTCTATTGAGGAAATTTTATAAAATTGAATAATTTGCGTAACAGGGTCGTAGAACTAGGACGTAATTTTCATATAAACTAGCATTAACGCCACGAATATGTACGTAGAATGTACTTTATAACTTTTAGATCGATACGGTTATTTATAAAGAAATTGTAGGGTTGTATTGACGGAAGTAAACTATAGAATCTTCATCTATTTTATCATATTTTTGTTCTGTTAGACAATCAGACTATAAATGTTCTCTCTAAATTTGACGATTCCTATGAATGTACAGTGAGCCGGAGAAGTTTTGTTCAGATTTGAACCTATTGAAGAAAAATCGTAAAATTAGCAAATATAATTCGAGAATCCAGAGGCGTATTTTGTTGATTAATTTATTTATTTTTTTATCAAAAATAACAAAGATAACGGTGGAGATCGTATAGCATATAGTTACAAAACTGGACGATTTTCACATAAATTTCCAACACAGGCATCAATAATAAATTCGAATTCTTAACGGTACTTTAACCCCAATATTAATCCACTTCTATAACTACACATTTATCTTTCTAGATACAGTATTGTGACAGTAAATCGATATTTTATACAAAAACTGAAAAATCCACATTGTGTAAAACTTCATCAATATATCAACAATAATCACAGTTCTATTTGTTCAATTCCCCAAACATATGTTTTAACATCTGGTGAATTAATGTAATCACACACTCAATTACAATATCGTTTGATTTACCATAATTTCCATCAATTTCAACAATAATTGTGAATTTAAATAATTTTATTGTTAGATTGCCGTTCTATCTTAATAACATAACATAACGTTAACTTGACAAAATGACAAAAGTTTGTCGAAGTGATATAAGAAAAGTCATTCGCTCCAGAATAGTCATTTGATGTTAATAAGGATTTGTCGTTTCCCAACTTTATTTCCACGTGGAAATAGAAAAAAATCTGGGAAAAGTTAATAATTCTACCCGGCGCATCCACCATTTGTCACATACACAAATATAAAACGTATTTCCTAAATTATTGTTATTATAACATAATTATTGTTATGCATCATTGAAATTGTTGAAATTCCTTGAATTCCAACGACTATACATCTATCTTATTCAACTGTTTCTCCACTATTACAACTAGCTGAAAGTGGAGAGAACTGACAAAAGAAAAGCAAACTAAAATGATGTATAGTTTGTCTGTTTTTATAGTCGTACGATCCATTTCCTTACGACTATTGTAAGTTTTATGCCAGATAATAATTCTTTAAGACAAATTTGAAGACACTATCAACCTAAAAAGAAGAAAAAATAATAAAACTTGAAACATTAACAGAGCTGAAATTTCAGGATAATGCAATTGTTGGAAGATTCGCGTAGATTTTACGATAATGTCCTAGATTTTTATTTTGCTATAATATCGAAACGAATGGCAATGAACACAGATAAATTATAATTCAAACAAAAATGTTTAGTCATGTCATATCAGCTTTGATCAACATGTATTCATTACGGGAATAATAATGAAAGCGGCACCCGGACACGTGTAATTTCTACCTTTTTTTTTGCCAAGGGCTTGTTATTTCAGCTATCGTTACTCCAAAGTACTGATTTGAACGATTCCATTTAATTTTTTTTTATAATGTTGTTGTTATTGTTTTAGAAATGTTGGGCTTTAAAAAGAGCACTCCCTAAGGACCTAAAAATCACCATATAACTTTTAAAATTGAATCGAGTATTGAAAACAACACGCAAAAAAATCGCATTTTCCCTCAATAACAACATAACGATATAAATTCATTTAAAAGGGAGTTATGATCGAATTACCAACAGCATCAACAGGAGAGAGATAGAGGAGTCAAAATTGGATATAATGCGATCGGATGATGGCGTAATTGAACCATATCTGATCTTTAAAGGGGGATTATTTTGCGGTTGCTTAATTCCGTTCAAATTGACTGTTTTTCTTAAATAATAAGAATACTTGCCCCATTGGTGTATGTTCTACAATACGGAAACACGCCAATATTTTGATTAATGTTACAAAGTTTCATTGTATAGCAGACTAAGATTTTCGTCGGATGCAATCTAATAGTAGTCAAGACACGAAAAAGATTCACTTCTTGGTACAAGTTTTAAGTGGAAATTCCCGGTGTAAGAGAAGCGTATTTCTTGCATCGTGTCGGTGAAACTTAATAAGTTTCTGCACGGATAGGGATTTAGCTTCATCAGCCTTTTATGAAAGCGATAGTTAATATAGTTTACACACCCATATATTTGAGGGTAGCCTCTAATTAATCGTGGGGTGGAAAAAAACGTATTTAAATTTTTAATAAAAATTTGCAATTTATTAATGTTATCCTGTGTACATACACACCGTTTATTTGATAGAAAATTAAATTTCAGACATCACTTTGTTTATAATTCGGCAATTTAATTTCTGGTGGATGGTTTTCTGTTTTAGTTTAGAATTTTCTGTGTAAGTGGTACCCGACGGTGAGTTGTTTTATTTTTACTTGTTTCGACATGGCCAAAAAAATTAAACGATTTCAATTCGGGACACACGCGCACCCACACCCAATTGTCAACTGTGAAAAATTCAAGCTTTTCACCGTCAATCTCCTCTACAGATTCCGGTTTTTGTCCGGTTGACCATTTGTTTGTTGAATAACAACAGGCGACAAATGCCGGATTTGATCCCATTTCCCATCGATATATATCTATGACAAATTGTAATTTTTTTCGAAAAAAATACAAATGATGTCTATATTACCAAATTGTAAACTTCTGTATTATTCAACAATGATAACATTGAATATTCCCGGAAATTGTCAAAACCTCCATCAACTCCGGTACATGGATTAAAAATTTCTAAGGATGAAGAACAAAAAAATGTTTTGACGAAAATCATTAAAATTGTCAGACATTCTATTCAATCTATCGAATTTCGTTTAACACAGGAGTTATAGTAGACAGGTGACTGTGTGTTTGTTCAGTAAAAACAGTCAGGGGCCGATTGAAACTTGTTCTATACAATATTGATAGACAGAAGAAAGTACGTGTCGAACACTAGTCGATCTTTCAACCTAATAAAAACGATCAGATCGAATTGTTGCTGCAAGAAATCCAATGAATTAGTGAATCAGACTATATTTTATAGGTGTTTGTTTTTTGCTTTATTTTCACCATAATAACGTTTATTGTAAGTCTCGAAACTATCGAGATTTTAGAACAGATCAGCTTCTTTTCACAGACAGATAATGCATCATTACAAGAGTTCTCTATATATGTTTATCTTGTGTTAGGAATCGTTAATTTTGTTGTTTATCGGTTTTTGATTAAAGCTAGATTATTTCCAATAAACAACAATCATCTAACGGTAAATATAAGAAATACAACAAACCCACAATAAGATGAGAAATAGTAGAAATAGAATTACGGTTAATAAGAACTCTATTCCGATAGTTCCGCAGATATAATCGACAGACAATCCATCAATCCTGTCATGAAGATTACAAGATTATCGAGTTGCAGTCAGGATGGGTGTGCGGATGGTTGGCGCCTTATAGGCACAAATAAGATTGACGCCCCATTACTTATCTATACAAGACCGGTAGGTATATCAAATGCATTCGTTGTCAAAACAAATATTTACATGAGATGAAAACGAACAGAGCAATCTTTGTATAGATCTATTTCGATATAGAAGAGTTTCAAATAAATCAGAAAAAGTTGACGTCCTGTGAGAATCAAACAAATTTTTTATGAATAGTTTTGTTTAACGGTACCTATACAACCGACCTGTCGTACTATACCCTAACAACATATTTATTCGGACTTTCAACTGAAAACACAAAGATTTTTTGTTAAAGAGCCGCGGTTTTGGGGGAAAAAAAATATAATTTTTTTATCATCCTATTTGTTTTACTAATATTGAGAAAAAATAAATGAAATTTAGAGCACACACGAGATAAATTACTTGTTTTTTTTTAATAACAAAACAATTTTGTAATGGTTTTTTTTTATATGCAGAGCCATTCTGAAAGAACAACAGCAGGATAGTCTCTCACTCTTATGTTTCTCTTATAACGATCCTCTGGAAATTTTCGAGATTCTATTGTAAAAGATTAAACATTAACTTCCAGTACCTGTCGCTTGAATAGTAAAAAGTTTTATTAGAAATTCTTACAATAAAGAGACACGGCTATCTTTGAAAAGTTTTTTCTTTTAAACGTCCAACGTACGGATGGTATCGCTTGAGTTGTTCAAAGTTCCATGGTTAATTCTCCAAGGGTTGACAAGTTTAATCTGCCAACCACACCGATATCAAATTGTAAATAACACCTCTTGTCACACTGTTGTAATATTGCCATAAATCCATATCAGTTTCATACAAGTTAATAATTACATCATTATCAATAAATGTTAGTTTGGAATTATTGGGAAGATCGAAGAGGACTGGAAATATTTGGATAAATAGTAAAAATCTAGGAGAACGATACATTATTATCGTTTTGAGTAAATATTTTGCGGTTTTTCCAGCACTCTCGGTTTGATTGATCGGTTTCTTTAGTAAATAATAAGAAAAATCCACCCAAAACACACGATTCAATGCAATTTTCTATTGCAGGTCTACTTATAATAAATCACCGATGATCTACCATCAACACTGTATGGATGGATAAGATGTAAAATATAAGAACGTGTTGATAAATGATCAACATGTCGTTGTTATATTCAAGTGAATCACCCAGTCCTGGAACATTATGTTCGAATGGTAGTACAATGGATTGTTCACCATGTTTATGGACAAATGCATCATCAATACCATCACCAATGCAAACGATACCATTATCAGAAGATCCACGTATCGAAATATTACGACGCTATTCTTATGGTATTGCATTACCATCGATTTGCCTATTAGGCATTATCGGTAATATATTCAATTTGATTGTATTGACAAGACGGAATATGAGAGGAACCGCCTACATCTATATGCGCGGTAAGTTGGCTGATTACTTTATCTTCATCATCTTAGTATTCTCTTGTAAAACACCCCCAAAAAAAAAAACAACTAAAAACAACATAGTGAATGATTGATGATGATAAATTCAAACAAAACATCTTAATAATGTAAGAGGAATTTTTATATATTCAGATTGTATCGAAAATTGAACAAATACCATCTGGTTGTAATTAATGGTAATGGTGTTTTGTTGACGATCGTCTCGTATAAAGTACCGTAAATAAGCTTTTCTTGGTCTATTGCACTAATTTCTAATCAACGTCGACTATGTACAAATAGCCTATATATATACACCATCAAAAGTAGATCGTAAATTAAATGCGGAGATAAATAATTAATACAACACCAGATAATTAAACCATCAAAAATACTAAAATAAATTGTTATCAGTTTTATGTATAAAGATAACAAAGATGAAGATATAAATCATATCTATTCGTTATAACGAAAACACATCCCACTGACACTGTTTCAGTATTAGCGAGCTTTATCTATTCTCTCAATTCTTAATCCAACAATCTACAGCATGGCTCAGAGGACTGAGTCTAGCGATTTGCATATAAAACAATATACAATCACCGAGGACCCTTGTGGACGATACAAATTTAATATCGGACTGTAAATGTGTCGTTGTCAATCTACTGAAGAGGCATTCGCAATTAATATCAGTGCGTTGTATTGGAAATACGAAGTTTTCCGTAATACACCCGTGTGTTACCTCCAGGACCAAATACCTCGAGGACCATCCTTCTGCCAAATTAATCCAATGAACTATTTTGTAGTTCGAGGATGACAGTTTCTCTTAGCATGTTATCATTCGAAAAAATATCGGTAAACTGATTTTTGGGCCATACTGTGTTTGTTAAAAGAATTACAAAATCGCCAAGATTTTACGAATTATTAAAGCAACAAAAATCGAATCTGGATAGAATCCAGAATTCAAGTTATTTGGAACAGATTCATTCCCTTCACAAGCACACATACACAATGAATTTGTTATAAAGTCGGAAGGAATAAAAAAAAAAAAATAACGCTGCTAGACTTTTACTCTAAAGGCGACAAAAACTCTATTTTTCTTGACGAAAAAAATGATAAAAACTCGAAATCATCAAGATAGAATTGGTGATATTATAAGAAAAGTTCGGAATTTCATCGAAAATAGATATAAATTCCTGCCTGTGAAGCAAAAAAAAATATTGAAAAGAGCACCTTTCTAGGAACGACGGTTAAAAAAAAGCTTTATTAAAATTTATTATACCGCTACTAATTTTACTTTTACAACATGACAAAAAAAAGTAATTAAAATGTAAATAATTAATAAGCCCAACTATAGATAATTGATGTGATAAATTGGTTAAAACTATCACCAACACACCATCGCCGAGTAGGTCATATTTGGGTGATAACGTGTCGGAAAACATAAATGCCACGTGCACACACTTATGTCCCTTGTATTGTTATAAATTTCCATCACAACCCTCACTGTAATAATCCCCAAAAAACAACCACCACCTACCTGTCACAATTATTTTGTTGTTGTTGTTGTTGTTATTATTGATAATCGAATAAGAGAAAAGTAATTTTGTTGAAGAAATGAGAAATGGAGAAAAAGATCAACTTGTATCTATCTGGATGTTTTATAATTAAATTTTACGTAACAAATATTTAATCAACATGTTTACGCTATTTTCGTTATTGCCAAACATAAAATATAAATATATACAGTCATCTCAGATTCGGTTATTTGTTTTTATTTAAATCTCTTAAGACCGTTTGTATTATTACGTTAATAATTTACTAGTAATTTTGCTTGAATTGGCGCAATATTCAATCAAACTTTAATTGAACTTCATCATGCAATATATTGGTAGATGAAGACGGCGGCCGGAGACGAAAAAATTACAAATCCAGACTTGTTTGAATTTCGTGAACTAGCTGCTAGTGATTTCCTTTCACAGAGACGCCAATTAACTCCAACACGTTCCATTTCGAATAATTTACTCTACCACCTTTTAACAGCTATACCTACCATTGTAAACCGTAAATTGGGCTTAACCACATTTACTCAACACTCTCGCTATCATCATAATTTAATTACGGTTTTTTTTTTGGTAACCGCCAGAATGGAAGCTATCTTGAATTGTTCGTTTATTATCATTATTATTATTATTATTATTATTAGATGTATTTTTTATGTTGTGATTGAATCAATCATTACCTTTTACGACAACTCCCTAGTTTCCGCTACATATTTCAAACAATTCCCAATAGATTCGTTTTTTCATCTTCGTTTCGAAAGTTTGCCCGGAATCATAAATAATGTTTAAAGAAAATATTTGTGATTAGACGCCTGAAAAAAAATAATAAAAATAGACGAACTGTATCGATTATCACTATCGTCGAAAATCAGTCGATTCCGACACAAATCGAGATGATTGCAGTTAGGGTTGGAAGAGACTCGGTCTCTCCGGATTCGACGAGTCCGAGTCGGGTTCATGATTATTTCTCGGATCCGGGTCCGAAGCCCGTCCAAAAATACCATAGTTTTCCATCCCATTTTCGATGAATCCAAAATCAAAGATCCGTTGATCGGGTATTGGGTTCGAGTATTCAATGGACTCGACAAATCCGAATCCAAATTCTCGGATCCGAAAAATTCAAATTACAGTCTGGATGTGTGTGCATCATAAGCTATTTAGGTACTGGAATCAATAAAACTATGATAGGTCAGTATTTGAGACATGTTTCTTTCCATAACACATAAAACGTATGTAATAATAGAAAACAACCTCCTATTTCTTATTTCATCCTTCTTAAATATCGCTATGTATTGTGCCAGGAAATTCTAATCGAGTTCGTTGCTGATTTAATCCTAGAATGTTGTCGATGAAGAAAAACAAAACTATTGAATTCGTATTTCGTAGGAAATAATTTATTTGTTTTACAACAACTTCCTGGAAATTTATTGAACGGAATTTTGGTCAAAGATTCCACTATTAGTGGAAATAGAAGCAATCCCATGAAGGGTGGAAATAAGTGAAAATTAAACGGTCATATATCAGGTGTGGAAAGATAGAGATAAGAATCCATTTAAATTTTCGTAATAGCTCCCCCGACATTGGAATCTATATACAGTGAAGACAAATAAGACGCAAAACTTTAAATTATTGTCTCATCTCATTTGAATTATATTATGGACTTTTCTTCTGTTTTTTTTTAACATAGAATAAGATTGAAAAATATAGACAAAGATGGGTTAATACAAACAACATTACTGGTTGGTTATTTTTCTTTTTTTTGCCTTCCTGTTTTCTCCAATAAAATCCGGATAGATAATCTAGTTTAAGTCCAACTGGAAAAATATACGGCTATTGTGTTTTGAAATGTTAAGGGATTTTGTTTTGGGTGTGGAATAAATTCAATTTAATTTTTAAAATACTTTCGCTTACTTAGTTCCGGAATGTTCGCTTTTACAGATTTTTTAATTCTAATCTACTTGGTTGAATCTAGGAGATTAAAAGAAGAGAAAAAAAGAATTTAATTACATGTCCCTCGATAATCGCTACAAACATTGAGTAGAAAGTTTACACTTCAACGGAAATTCGCCGTTTTTTGCACAACGAATTGTTGAATTTTAGAGAATATCAAACACAGTCGGATCTGTGTTGGTTTAGTCAACTTGGTTTTAGACACTAGAAACACGCATGTGTGACAGCAACACAATAGTTAAGGCGACAAAATCAGAATAGGCGGACGATATTTTGGACAGTTTTACAACTTTTTTGCGGCAGGCATGGGGGGTTGAAAAATTCTTACGGTTTTTCCGCTAGTAACCGAAAATATGATTTAATTTGGGGAAAAAGTTGGATGAGATTTTCGTTCCCCCATCATTCAAATCAGGTACAAATTGAAAGACGAAATTCCAAGACTTATCATACTATCAATATTGACGGTGGTAAAAAAAATAAATAAATAAATGGCGAATTTTCAATAGAACCGTTGAAATTATAATAAGGCAAAAAAATAAGTTGGCAAAAACTTTCCCATCTACCTACTGTTGTGTGTGTGTGTGGTGTCATATTTTTGCGGCATTCAATGAAGGTCTATGTCAAATCTAAATAAAATAAAAATAAATATAAACATGACGTACAGCTAGAAATCGATGATTAAATTTTTCATACAACAAGCACACACAGATAAGAAAAACCACACAGACATCTGGTTTTCAGATTTAAATTAAGTTTCAGTATGGTACAATCAACTGACAATATAAGAATAATGAAATTTGCAATTTTCCTAATATTGATGCAAATGTAAGTATTGAAAAACGGGGGGACGCATATTATTTCTTTTTTGGCTGAAATTTAATTAGTTCTGGATTGATAATAATAGAATTTTCATTTTTTTGTTTGTTGTAAATATGAGAAATTGGATTAAAATTAGAAAGCGTGGGATTTTTGTCTGTTGCCATACCTTTACGCGGAACTTCAAACTTAATTTCTTTAATAAAGTTACAGTTTTAATGGTATTTTCATGTTGGATATACCCAAAAAAAAAAACGTAAAACACTACGAATTAAGCTGAACAATTTCATTTATACGAATTTAAGTTGATTAAGAAATATTGTTTATAATTAAATTATTGTTAGTGGTGTTGTTCGGTTTTTTTTTTTTTGAGACAACCAAAAAAGAGCGAGTCTCATTTCGTCTGTTGTCAATAGAAATAACGTCACGTACCGACTTGCTCTCCTGCATCTAATATTGTTTTATTTTTTTCTAAATAAAACTCGAGAAGAGAATAAAGTTTTATATTGCGAAAGAATATGAAAAGTATACCACCCTTAACTGTCTCAATATTATGTAAATATTGCAGCAAGTTTCTGTTGATTTATCCAAAAATAAAACAACACCATTATCAATTTAATTAACGATACTTACTTATATTTAATTGATGAAAATAAATTTCTAGTGTACGTAATATAAATGGTGGTTTTATTGAGGGTGCTCCATGTACTGAACGTAATACAGCTTATTTAAATTATCAACGACCACAATTCCCAACAGATCCAGTTAAATGTGTTGATATAACAACAATGGGTAATCATATTGTTTTCAATCAATATTGGCCAATACGTGATGCTGACACATTATATGCTGATCATATACATTTAAAAACAATAATACCAAAATTATTGTATCAATATTTACCAAATTTACAATTAATTGATATGAATGGTAATGATATTCGTAGATTACCAAGAAGAATTGATCGTATTTGTCCAAATTTAACGACATTTCTATTGGGAAATAATCAAATTTCGATACCAAAACGTGGTGTTTTAATTAAATCAACAACATTAACAACATTAAGTTTAAGTCAAAATAAAATTGAACAATTAACAAATCATTGTTTTAATGCCTTACCAAATTTAAAAGTATTGTATTTAGATAGGAATCATTTGAAATTTATAATACCACAAATGTTTGATAAATTAACAAAATTACAATATTTACATTTAGGTAATAATCAATTGAATTGGATACCAGCGAAAGATCGTATGCCATCATCATTACGATTTTATATTGTTAAAGGTAACAATTTAACATTAGAAAGTCGCATTTAATTATTATTATTGTACAATTATATTTGTTAACAATAAAATTTAAACTAATTTAAATTACGAGATTTATTAATCCTGATTTTGGGGATTTAATATCTGACCCTATATGTATCAACAACAAGGATTAAACATACTATAACCATAAATATTTATTATCTCGACATAACACATTGTGTATAATAGCCTTTAGTTAAACTCAATTTTCCTAATAAAACTGGTTGGAAAAATTAATAAACAAGAGCCTGTTAGAAGGAATATAGAATGACACACACACACACATAAACATAGAGAGAGAGTGGTGCGAATTTCCATTATCAAATGCGACCAGGAAGTCCAAGCACCCTACAGTTTTCGATTAGAAATTGCTGCCATTTTGAAAATATTCATAAAAAATTCATTACCACTAAAAGGAAATTGTTATGGTAATCATTTTTTTAATGGTGCAGACTATGAGTTATATAACAATAAAGAATTTATTAGGAAAACTATGCTTTTCTTCTAATGAATGTCGATGAACTGTTGTTACACAACAACAACAACAACAATCCACGCACTCTTCCGTGCGTCTTATTGCAGTAATTCCACCACGATTTATGTAGATATAGACGGAAATGCGGAGAAATATGATAGAAACAAAACACTGTAGGTCTCTTGAGGAAAATTCGTTTTACGAGTACTATATGTTTGTTTTTAATGGCCGGTTATAATGAATTCGTTCTATCTAGTTGCGTTGCTATTCCATTATTAGTTGAATGCAGTGGGCATTCATGGCTTTTACTGGTCCCACGACAATGGTTAAAGTAATATTGATTTGATCTTGAAAGAAATCTACAGTCAAACTGTGGTTTAATTAGGTATACGAGAGTAATCCCAAAAGTAAGATCTCTACAGCGCTGGAGATGCGGAGAAACACTTGGTGCAACCGTGGGACACTCATTGTTGATTGGTGCTACCGCCAGGTGCGAAAATCGTTCATTTATTCGTTTTTTAAACGCAAAAGGTGCATGAAACGAAACAGTCCCAAAAATTGAACAAACCATACTTGAAGATCGTCGGATTACTCTAGATGATCTCTGCATTTTAGTTCCTGAGGTGTCCCGAAGCGCCATAGGATTTTGATAGAAATGAAACAGCGAGTTGACTCTTCCTGTGAATTTCTACACCGCTATATAGACGAAAATGACATTTTTTGGGACTTGATTGTAACAGGGGATGAAACCTGGGCTTCAGCAACGATGACACGTTGAAAGATGAAGTTCAACGCTTCCTCAACGGCATGGCGGCAAGCTGGTATGACATGGGCATTCGAAAACTGCCTCAGCGGCTACAAAAATGCATTTTCTTTTATTTCTAAAAAACATTAACATTTGTTGGTACAACCAACCGAAAAGTAAGTACTTTTCCGCCGCAGTTGACCACAATTCAGGCCGTAAAATAATTAAAGGGCCCCCAAGATTTCGTTTGCCTAGGGGCCTCCATAAGGTTTAATCCGGCACTGGTTGAATGTAACATAAGAGTGAAACAATGTAAACAGTCCCTTCAATGGCCAGTAGTCTCCATAACTCTAATCTTTTAATCCTTAACTACTATTATCATTAGTTCACTACAATTTTTTTTGTTTTTTTTCAGGTTATTCAGCGGCAGCATTATTGGCAATTTTATTTGCATTACCATTTGCTTGGCGTGTACTTGTACATCGTGAACAAGGCCATTGGTACCAACCATTATCGGCATTCTATTTTGCACATTTAGAATTATTTTTGGGTAATGGTTGTTTGGGTGTTGGTGTATTAATGTTATTAGCATTAACATTAGAACGTTATGTTAGTGTATGTCATCCAGGACATGCACGACCAATATTAGGATCACCAAGACGTACAGTCTTATTGATACCAATAATAACGTTTGTATTATATTTTCCGAATGCATTCCGTAGTCGTGTATCACAATGTCGTATTGTGTCTGATGATATTGTTATTTATCAACGTGAAGAATTGACAAGTTTAGTTGAACATCCATTATATAGTGTTTATAAAGTTTTATTAGAATTTATATTTAAAGTTGTACCGATTATATTGTTAGCAGCATTGAATTTGAGAATTTTGATTGTTTATCGACGATCATGTGAGAAACGTAGACGGATGACATTGAGTCGTACAAGTTCTGGTGAAGAAGATCCAAGGAAATTCGCCGAAGAACGTCGTCTAGTCCTACTATTAGGATCAACAAGCATTCTATTTTTAGTATGCATCACACCAATGGTCATCTTGAATGTTACCTTATCACAAGCGAATTTAACCAAATACCCATATCAGGTTTTTTTTAATAATTTTCAGTTTTTTTTTTAAATAAAATAATTTCAACATTTCAGGTATTTCGAGCTATTGCTAATCTATTGGAGATAACTAATTATTCGATAACATTCTATATTTATTGTTTATTCTCTGAAGACTTCCGCAATACACTTCTACGAACATTACGTTTATCTGATAGTGTACCGACAAGGGGTGCTGTTAAAATCCCACCACCGACTGCCACAACTACAATAACACATCCACGGACTGTTTGATATAAGTCGTCGTCAAGATCATCCGGGACGCCGGTGTAAAAGTCGAGGTGCTAATTATTGGGCCTAAAGTTTCTTAAAAATAGAGTGCATTCCAATTATTTATTTTTTTTAGGTTTAGTTAAAGTGCGAAATTTCGACAAATTTACATATTTTTATAGTTTTATTTTGTTTTAAACTGTGATAGGAGGTGGAGTAATATAGACTAATTTACTGCCCATCCTTATACTAATTGTACGATAATTCCGCAAATAAAACGGGTTTTTATGACTCTTATATACTCAACACACATTTAAATATAACAAAAAAATAACGTAATTTTTTCTGTTGAAAAGACTCTGAAATTGTCCATATAAATGTGAATGTGTAAACGAACAAAAAACAAAAAAAAAGAGAATATTTTCAGCTCAAATGTGATTCTATGTTTCATTACAACAATATTGTATAAAATAAAATTTGTGATAAAAATGTTGTTTTTTTTGTACAACTTCTTGTAAATCTAGTAAGTAGATCTAGTCAAGTGGCAAAATTATGTCCCCTAGCGGTACATTTACGATATGAATGAATATTGACGAAAACAACAAATCTTTTGATGTTGGTTTTCATCAATTTTTTGTTGACAATCTCTTCCAAGCGTGAGCCTTTTTTTTTTTGTTACCAACTGTTCAATTTTATAATCTGCCCAATTAATTTTTTATTTAAAAGTTTGAGAGTTTGTAAGGGAAATTATGGAAAAGTTGGGGGGTTTGATGAAAGTTATCACAAGTACAAACACCAAAAAAAGAGGTGGTTTTTTGCCACTCTTATAAAGCAACTTGGATTATTTTTGTAGTTTGTAGGTTTATTAATAAAAAATATACAACTCCTGGACAACCGAATCACATTTTACGACATACTGTAATAAAGATATTGAGCAAAATTAGTTAAAGTACGAGGGTAATTAGAAAAAAATAACCACCTTTCAATAATGCTAGCTCGCATTGTTGATGTGATAGCAGACGGTGCTGCTTCATTTAATCTAAAAACAGATTCAATCACTGATAATTCAGTAGTTGTTGTATCCATGCCGGCGAAAGCACACCAATCGTTTACAACCAAACCACCACCCACCACTTCACTACCACGATTAACAGTACCTGCCTATAACAAACAAAAAACAATAATTTCGTTCGTTTACGTTAAAAATTTTTATAATTTACCACAAGTGGTACTTGTAGTAGTGATGATAATTCTTCTTGATCAACAATTGTCGTATTTGGATGTAGTAAACCACCTTGATTACTCAATACACAATATGAACCAACTAATACATTGCTAGCAACAGTTTGTCGGAATACTTCAACTTTTAATGTATCAGCAATAACTTCTTCAGTTTCACGATCCAAATCTGGATGTACTAATGCAACATAATCATTACATGCTATAACATTACCTAATGCTGATAAACGTTCTTCAATTCGTTGTACTTTAACTGATTCAGGTAATGCATTCCTTATATGTTGTAATTCTGTATCGAATGTTGTACTTGGTACTAATAAACCATTTTTATTACCAACACATAAACGACCAATTATACGACAACCAGCTATTGAGGCATGTACAACTGGAATATTCTCAGATAATTCACCTTCAAAAGCACTAATAAAGAAAAAACATTGTGTTAATAAAAACAAATTATTGTGCAATGTTGTAACTAACCTATAAAAATTTTCTGAACCACCGATTGCAACCAAACAATAAGCATTTGTTAGTTTTGAAAATACACCAATTTCATTATTATTCTCAAATTGGACACGAAAAGCCATTATTTATTCTAATTTTAAACAAATTTTCAATTACAACACGAGATTTGAAAATGATATTTGGTTATAACCTCAAAAAATTCGGAAATTGACAGATTTGACAACTGTAGATAATAAATTTCCCTAAAAAATTCAAATCCTAGTTACATTTAAAACAATAAATATGGCTGAAATTATGGAAAAATCAAATTATTTTAATGTAAATAAATAAAATAGAGACCTTTTTAGGTTGAAAAATATTTGTAAATTAACAATTTTCACGGATGATTACTACAAAATGATTAACCATGTGTATGAAAATTTGGTGCGCATGCTCTAATTAACGCCACCAATGGAATGGATCAATATAATTAAAAAGCAGTGGCGTAACATCGAACAGTCGGATAAAAACAGGGATTCAATAATATTGAATTTAAAGACTTAATTCTAATTAGGCGGCAACAAATTTAACGTTTCATTTGATTCGAAATCACCTCTCTAATAATGTAACGTGTTTCAATTGATTAAGATTTATTGTTAGAGGAGAAAAATGCGTTCTCATGCTAGATATTCAAGTGTGAGTGCTATCGGCAATAAACGTTTACAGATTGCTTAACCAATGATATTTAAGAAATATGACATAATGTCGCTTCTTTAGCCAATAGAAAGGCAGAATTGTTCGAGCGGACTAAGAATTCTTATTGCCTCAAAGTTGTGAAAGTAGCGTATAAGAAGCCATAATTTTATAACGTAAAATCATGCCACTTGTAGAAAGATTGGTGAAAATTATGAATAGAATGACGATGGCAATTCCCATTTGAGACGCCTATGCGTACAGACACGGTCATTTCATCTCTTTTTCCATAGTTCCATGAGAATCCGGTGATTCAGTGATTCGTGCTTGCCTTTTTTTTTGTAGTCTGTCATCATCGCTTGTAGTATACGTACGTACGTAGTAAACGCAGCAGGCATATCAAAAAATTTATTGTCAATTTCGTAATAATTATGTGTGTGTGTCATATTTTTGTTTGATTCGCAAACATTACGTTTTAGTCATTTTGCATATTATTTGATTTTGGTAAAAAATTCTTTTTTTGTCGAGAAAAAACGAGTTAATTAAATTTGAATCACTTTCGACCTTGGGAATACCTTTTAAAGAGCAAAAAAAAAACACCTTTTTTCACAAATTATTGACAATAATAGATACAAAAAAAAAAGATAATGGAATTCAAATTTCCAGTAACACATCTTTTCCATGACGAGATTGTTGAAGTTAATCATACATTGATACCACCCGGCTTCAGAGGTGACAGAAGGGCGGTAATGTAAGTATCGTAGATGAGTGTGTGTGGTTTTTTTTTTTTTGTTTTGGCTTACTTGCAATAAATTGCTTAATAAATTTAAATTGCTTCAATAAATTAGATGACTATGTAATTATGAGAAAATTTATGTCAGGTGACGTAATGTGAAATTTTTTAAATAATTAGATGCATTTTTTACCGTTTAAAGGAATGTTAGAAAACCTACCTACACTGTTTTCTAATGAAGAAATTAATGAAAGATTTGAAAACCACTAATTTTACTAAATTTCAACTAACAAGAAGTGAAAGTATATAATTGAATTGACAAAACAATGATTCATTCATTCGGATTACAAAATCAGCTTCTCCCAGGATCGCGTTCTAGAGCTTTTAAGACTTTAGGCAGCTTCTTTATTTTTTTTTTGTACAGCACTGGATTGACAAGAAGACGGCGCAGTTGGTACAAATTACCGCAGTCTGGGGCTCGGAATGACCACCCCTCCGGACTCCGTTGCACTTATATTGAAACGTAATTTTTTTAGAGGCGTAGAAGCAATTTATCGGAGGGCTCTGGTTGCTAGGCACATAAGACAAACCATTAGCAACATCTCGTTCTGTATGACAAAGTGTTTCTTTATTGCTCTGGACGCTTAAACGTAGCACGTCAAAAATCTGTTAGAAGATTATTAGCGTAAATATGCATCAACGCGTATTCAAACATTTGACACTCGGTGGAAACGATTTAGGTGCTTAAAGTACTCAAATAGCGATTTGAGTCTATAAAGAAACACGCAAATTTGAAAGTCCAGTACTGTATAAGCAAGAGTGATGATCGATTCATACTCGTTTCGTACCTCGAGCGGGCTCAAATCGTTATTTGAGTACTCTGGGGGCCCAAATCGTTTCCACCTCTTATCAAATGTTTTATGCATTTTCACGCTAAAAAACTACTCAGCTTTTCGACGTATTCCAGCAGTGCTCTGTTTGAGCGCTCAGAACAATGAAGAAATATAGTTTGACTAGTAGGAGATGCGGCCCGAAAGTTTACATAATATATAGATCCAGAGTCAATGTACTTATGTGTTGTAATTACACATAAATAGGGTGTGAAGGTAATCCATCATAAGTTGTGTAAAATCTAATCTACTCTACTTGACTTCTGACCAGAATACACGCGCTACAACAATAGGATATTAAAGATTGATTGTTGTTGCCTATTTAAATATATTGCGGTAGGTCATTATTAAAAACAAGAAACCTTGCAAATTAGACATACGTATGTACGTCTCAATTGCGAATTTGTTTATTATAAATTTTTATTTTATATATTTTGAAAACAACTCCTCCCCATTCACTTTCATAACAATCAACAAAAAAAAATTTATGGAATTAATTAAAAATTAATATTCAACCTAGAAAAGAAGTTTTAAAGTAATTGGTTCTATAATTATTTATTAAAATATAACAATAGCAAAGATTACAAAAAAAAATGAAACAGAATTACCAAAAATGGCTATTAAATTAAATGAATGTTTAATATCTACCTTGAAATTGATCTTGACCCAATTTGATTGTCAACAAAACTACCTGCTGTATATTGTACCTATAGTCTCCTGTTGATATTTCATCAATTAATTATTATTCTATCGAATTTTAACAATGTAATAATTACTCTGTTATTCTTCAAATTTTCATAATTCAATCAATAGTAAAGTAAATAACGAATTATCTAATGTGATTAGAGGAATCTCATGAAAAATTCGCTAGGTCATTGTCCACTTTCGTTATTGTTGTTGTTAAAAATAGAAAAACAATTTCCGGGGTGTTTCCGTGTTCTCCTACTTACACCACACACATAAAAAAAAATTGTTGATCGCATTCTACGATTAGAATTTCTATACAACAAATCATGTATTGATGTATAATTACAGTAGTATCAGGTGGTGCAACTATTCTACTTTTATTATTATTATTATTATTTTTCTATATTTGATTTTCTTTCAGGGATGCCACTGGGAAAGTTTCAGAAATTGTAAATGCTATGGGAGAGGCTTCAGCTGCGGCCCAAGGACTTACAACACCAATAACAACAGCCGATCGTTTGAGAAATAGTGAACACACTATCTATCTACTGATTGATCAACAAGCTAATACGTACGTATCGTGGAAATTGTTATTGTTTTTAAAACAAAAGAAAAATGTACAGTTAAAGTAGCATTTGTTAGAGCGAAACGAGGAAATGTTCAACAAACATTATTAAAAATAATTAATGTAATTTTCTACAATTTTTTTCTTCTTTCGTAAATTGTTTAAAAAGCATAACTCCGTCTGTGTACATTTGTACATATTGTAATAACTGTGTGCATCCAAGCAAAAACACATAAAGATAATCCAGATTTCTCCAACCACAACTTTTCGTTTCTATGCTCATCTACCATATGGTTGTTCTATTTTCATAAATCATTATTGTTTAAAAATACAAAAACTTTGTTGTTTATTGTTGTTGTAGTGGTCGTGGTGCTGTAACAGGGATGTTGAAAACTGGTAAAAAAAGTTTATATCTTTTCGATCGAAATGGTCAATATTATCATGTATCGCCTACATGCGTTTTGGACTTTTATGTACATGAATCACGCCAACGTATGGGTTTAGGAAAACAACTATACGAACATATGTTACAGGTAAAAGTTTTATATACATACACAGATAGAGATGGATATTTTTGATAAGTAGGTGTGATTATGTATGAAAGTATATACAGATTCCATTATATTGACCTCGACCGTAACGATTTTAATATTAGTTAGAAAATTACTAAAGAATCTTTACTAATAATAATAATATGATTAGATTGAACAGGTGCGGTTTCCTTTAATTTAATGATAAAAACTACCTGGTACCCGCAGATTTTTGCTATTACGTTATCATAATTATAATGATTATTGATTTTTTAATGATCAATTCAATTTTATTGTTTGTTTCGTTTTTTCTTTGATAGAAAGAGCATGTAGAACCTGTCCAAATGGCTATTGATCGACCTAGCGAGAAATTCTTAGGTTTCCTCAACAAATACTACAGTCTTAATGATCCAGTAAAACAAATGAATAATTATGTTGTATTTGATGATTTCTTTCCAAAAGTTGATCACGAACCAAATGGTATAGTAGACACAACACCTGAAAGGTTTATTTTCGTTTATATTAACATTATTAATAATAATAACAATAAATGCTAACAATTCTAGTAATAAGAAGGAATCAGCTAACGGTTTACAAGCATATGCATCACCATTAGGAAGGTATGGGGCACGTAAACCACCTTGCAGCATGGGTCAGGTATAACGAATTTCATTCATTAAAAACTAATATAGTTTATAGCGCTATTTGAATTAATCCATTAAAATTACTAATCGATTTAACTTTACAGATAATACATAATCAAACATCTACAATACAAAACAATCCAGAACCAACCGGGTAAGTTTAGTTGTTCCATTTCACATTCC